>JAODTR010078131.1:0-15036 GCA_025399935.1 Amblyopsis rosae | reverse complement strand
TCTCTCTCTCTCTCTCTCTCTCTCTCTCTCTCTCTCTCTCTCTCTCTCTCTCTCTCTCTCGCTCTCTCTCTTGCTCTCTCTGTGTCTCACTATCTCTCTGTGTCTCCATGACCAGTTGGAGGCTAGAGAAGGTAAGAGTTTGGTGAACGACAGCTCCTCCTCTGCGTTTCCACGGCGAGCTTCAGAACCGCGTGGCGAGGCCCCCGGTCTCTGCCGGGAACGGGAGGAGCAGAGGACGCTGCTGGCAGACGCACGCACGGCCGCCATGGACCTGCGCTGCCGCCTGGACCACAGCGAGAGGGGCTGGCTGAGGGAGAGGGCGGAGCTGCTGGAGCGCTTCGACTCCGAGAGGAGCGAGTGGGAGAACCAGCTGGGGGACATGCAGAGGAAGATAGAGGAGGTGAGATGTGTGTGTCGATATGTCGAGGACGGGGATATGAATTACATTTACAATCATACGTCAATAATGTTGTCATGGCCTGTTCGACATTTTACATTTGTTAATGTCTGTCTTTGTTTTAGACAGACATTAAAAAGTAAGTTATATACTATAAACGTATTTCAAGCTGCTTGTTTGGGTTCACATAACGTAGCATGATCATTTATCATTATTTTGTACTTTATTTACTTTGAATAATTTCTTAATTTCATTTTAGGTCTTATGGTCCAGATCAATTTCTAGATGAATCAAATAATATCAAATAAAATCCATCACAGATTTATTGATATACTGTGTGTGATAATGGTTAGTGCAGTCTGTTGGTCATTGTCTTTTTAAAAAGTACAGAATACACATGGCACGTGCATTCTGTACGCTCGACTCATGCATAAAGTTAGGTCTTATAAATAATAATGATAATAATTTAACCACTACGGGGGCAGGATAGCCGAATGGTTAAGGTGGTCAACTCCCACACAGAATGTTGAGGGTTCGATCAATAACCAGCATGGCCGCCCTGTACGCATTCTTAAAGAAGACGTCCAACGCCTTCCTCCTCTCATCTTTTGTGTTCACTAAGTAACGTTGCATTAATTGCTTGCTAAATTACCAAATTTTACAACAAATGCCATTTCAAAGCCAATTCAACTTGTACATTGTTTATTATAACAATAAACACATATATCCATGGTTCCAACTTCACACCCTGCTTTGGGATATCTACATTGTCTAAGAGTAACTGGGCCTTCCAATACACTGAGGTGTTCACAATAATAACCAATTTCCTCCTACGCATCATGTTCACCATCAGTTCTGTCAAAACAATATCTCTACCAGTGCAGCTGCAGAAGGGGTGGAGAGGAGGGGGTTTTGCTATGCCTCTGATTTTTGTTGGTGTACTGAAATGTGTGTGGGGAAGCAAATGGTGAGCAGTGGTGGCTGGCCACAAAAAGTGAATTTAATTACAGCAAAACCTTCACGTTGTCGCTCTAAAGTCAAACCCCTGTAGGTTTCGACCGCTCCTTTTTCATGAAAATGTCTGGACAGAATGGATTGAGCAAGTTTCATAATCCTCAAGGTCTGAGAAATGTGGTCAAATACATATCTTTTTCGTTTCTTAAACTCATGAATGTTCATATACATGGTCATTTTATAATTGGGGACATTTGGATTTGCGTTTTGTTTTGTATGACATTTGTGTAAAGTATGTTTGACCTGATTAACCCCTGTACTGTCCTTGTGTTCAAATATGTGTTCGTATGGTATGGTACACCTGCCAACATACTATTGCCCTCCTAATGCTTGTGTTTGGAGAGTCTGTGTATGACACTATGCACAATGCATGATGGGGTGAATAAAAAAGACATGGTGAATATATTGGATTTGGAGATCATTATAAGTGGTCAAGGATTTAAGGAAAGGAGGAACAGCTTGCAAGAGAGAAATGTACAGAGACCATCATTATAGGTAGGCATTTGTATTAGTGACTGATGCTACCTTGCTATAGAAAAAAACATTGTCATTTTACTGAAAGTAGCCATACGAAATAAATTGACAGTGCTCCAAAGCACAGCAACAAGCTATTTTGAAAAGAACATGTGTGTCTCATTTAGCCTCCCAGACAAATGAGAGGGAGAAACTAGCATATAAAGGCAGTAGTTGGATCCAGCATTGATGGGACAAATGCCCAGTAAACATTAAATAGTTATTTTGGCTTTCACAGTATGAGGCCAGTCAGTTCAACTTTCTGTTGATGTTTAAGAAATGTTCATGAGATAATTTTTTACCTTTATATTTATATTTTAGGTCATTCTATGACCTTTGGATCCCAAACAATATATTTTACTGCAGTAATACTGAGATTTCCATTACAATGTATTGCCTTTCCACTTCTTTTCAGCATTTTCTAATGCAGTGGCCGGTAATGTTTGCTATTCAGGCACAGTTGTCCAGTATAATGTCCTTATCTTGTCATTTTAAATCTTAACTTACAGATGTTTTGTATATACTGTATAGCTCATATTCCATCAGTGCTGTGCCAATGAAAATAATGTTAATAGTGTTCTGTGTTTTCTGCAGCTGTTTTTCATTGAAAGTCAGTGTAAATATGACAGATGTAGTCTAATTTGTAGGCATGTGTCTACGACATAAGAGTTTTAATTGTTGCTTTTTTTATCAGCTTGTGTTTGGTATTGTCGGGCCTGGGCTACTGATGCTGCTCAAAAAGTCTTACAACACTACAGCCTGCACTCAAATTTGTTTTCTTGTGAAGGCTACTAACATGTCATTATTTAAACCACCATAAAAAAATAAAGGTAACCCCCCCCCCCCCCCCCAAAGAAAAGGCTATCGAATCAATGTTATTTTGAAAACAGAAAAATAATGATGATCAAGAAGACATTGCTGTCAGTTACAGGCATACAAAACCTTTTCCTTAATGAGTCATCAAATATTTAGGAGATGATTGCTGATCTTAAATTGATTTCAAACATTTTGATTTCAAGTTATTTGCTGTATACGGCCCAGCATAGGCTACTCTTTAATTGGTTGGCTGCTGATTCAGAGATGTAGCCTCAGTGACAATGTGTTTTCTGAGCTTTTATTTAGCTACAAATGTTTGAAAAAGCCTTTATTAAAAAATAGATATGATATGATGTTTATGATGTTCCATATTTAGCCTAAATCATATAGTTGAACATACTGTTAACAGTGTCCTGGCTTTTCTCCAGCTGTACTGTGAGGTGAGAGCTAAGCGAGCCGGGACATCGGTGGAGTCGAGGGCCGACGATGGCGACACCGACCTACGCCTCAGTGTACACTCCACCAGCACAGGGTCTAGCCTGCTCAGCGACCAATCACATTCTGAGCGCCTCAGCAGCAGCAGTCAATCAGAAGTCCCCAAACGCACTCCATGTCCTGGTTTCTACCGCCGCAGCAACATCAGCATCGATGGCAGCGCTGGAAGCCACCACTCGCCTTGTGCAACCAACACCATCGACGGCATCTTTCCCCAGAGTGATCGTGCACGGCCCGGGAGGGACGATGAGATTAGAGGCAGAGACGCTCGACAAGGAGAGTCGGCTGGTGACCGCGGAGAGCTCATTGATCCAGCAGAGATGAAGGCTCTCTTTCAAGGAGCTCCAGAAAGTACAGCGCCACAGAGGAGCAGTGACACCTCTAAGGGGAATGTAAAAAATTTCCATCTTAGTGCTCCAGAAAATCCTCTGTGTGTAGAACTAAGCTATGGCACGGACAGAAAGAAGAACACCACTCTCAATGCTGTGAGTTTTGGAAACAACTTTAGTATTACATGGCATTATGTGTGCAATTTAGAGAAGGCATATTTCTTGCATTCTTTTTCAATTGTGCTTTGCTCTCACAACGTTTTTGTTTTGACAGAACTGTCTTTGCTGTTTATTTTAACTGACTGCTGACAATAACCTAGAAAGTTTTTGGCATTGTACATTGGCTGTCTCATTCTCTGTCTCAGGCTCTAAAGGAGATAGCTCGTGTGAGCGAGGAGCTTTGTAGCTACCGGCGTGACATGAAGTCTGGGGACAAAAGGTACAGTACACACCAGCATGCATGTCACTGTGACTGTAATTCATTTAATTTATTAATTATATACAGTAATTGATTACACAATCAAATACTTCATTACAATCTGAATTACTGGTTTAAGTAAATGTGCTCCTTGTTTTTTTTTGTTTTTTAAACAGGAATAGACTGGACTCCATGTACCTCTCTGAGCAGAGAGAAATGCTGATGGACCACGTCCTTGAAGAAAAACCCTGTGACCTTAACCAGATCTACGACGACCTCCGAGCTATAGAGAAGGAAAACTGGGGCAGTTTGTCAACCCATAATACATATCAGGCCAACAATGTGATGGCAGAATCCTTGAGAACTACTTTTGATGGGGCAGACTATGAGAGAACCATAAAGCTAGACGCCCCACCCATCCCTCCTCGCTCCTCTTCCTGGAATCTGAGCAGCCCCACACCTCTGGAGCCAGAACTCTATATCCCAGAATCCCCCATTAACACAGGCAGGAGGTGCCACAGCCCCTGTGTCCTAGTGGACAGAAAGTGCCACAGCCCGTCTGTGGTGAGGAAATTTGAAGCTATGCTGCAAGAGAACGAAGGCAAAGTTTTGACAGACGGTGTGGCGGTGCTGTGTACCGCACCTGCAAACTCTAACTGTAACGCGGGTTGCTGCCACAACCGCTGGTCTTGTGATGTCAGCAAATGCTGTGTCAGCAAGCCACCCTCACAAATGCCTGACCAGAAAAGCTTCTCTGACGTCAGCATACTGACTGCTGGGAAAGAAGGCCGCTCACAATGCAGGCCCGCTGTGTGCAACTTGAGAAGCCCAAGGGCCAATCAAGGTCTCAAAGAATTGTCCGCGGATGTGCTTTTGACCTCTGTGGGACTGCCACCGCCATGTTCCAGCCCCAGCCAGGCCTCCCGAAGGAACAGAACACTGGAACAGAAAACCGCGGAGTTTAATCGAACCCTGTTCCAGGCTGAGATGGGCCATGGCGTCGAGGACGAGGACAGTTTTGCATCAACGAATCCCTCATGTGTGTGTTCCCCATCGCCTCGTCTGGCAAACTGTACCCCGGAACCCGCCAGAGCAACCGCCGAGGCTGACTCTCACTCTGACTTTCAGCCGTGGCGCAGCGAGGTCGACTCTGACGTCGCCACTGCGTCGGCCCCCACCTCTGAGCCCACTCGTCAAAGCCCAGAGACTCAGATGAGGGGAGCTAGATGCGAGCCTTGTGGTGGTGCGGTCAGGACACAGCCAGATGGCCTTTCGGATGTATCACCCCAGCAGGCAGAGGTTAAGCTCGGGGACTCAGCCGCATATGACTCCGAGGTCAAGCCCAATGCCCGAACCCCACACCCCCCCTCTAGACAGGGAAGACGCAGAGTGGCCACAGAGAACCTCGCCTTCAACCACCCCGTCTCTCTGGCAAATACCCGTCCTGCACAGCAAGTAGCCCACGCAGCATGCAAGTCCACCTCTAAGAAGGAGACGTCCACGCCACAACCCTCCGCTGAAAGCAGAGCCTCACCACAGACGGTGAATCAGCCGAGACACCGGGGCCAAAGCCCAGGCGCGGCCCCGGCCCCCCCGCAGTCTGACTCCCCTAGACCCGCGCCTCGCGTGATGCACGACCACCCCTGGAAGCCCCTCACACTGGCTGCTTACCCGCGGCCCGAGGGTTCCAGGTCCAACTATGGTGCCGTGGAGAGGATTCTAAAGAGCTATGAGAGCGCTGCCCATGCCCAGCAGAGCCAGACCCACAAGCACGCCTCTAGCCCCAACCTCAGCCCCGGGTGGCCGGAGGAGAAGGTTGTAGAACGGTCAGACATGTTGGACATGGACCCCCTGCCTCACCTTCCTGCTCCAAGGCTGGCACACTATTCACATGCACACGCCACGTGCACGCACATCGGCAACGTCGCCGGCACCGTAAATGCAAAGGAGCAGCCCCATGCAACTCGGGTGGGTATAGTACATGCACGCTTGCACGCACACGCGCACACACACGCACACACCAGAAATGTCCAGTTTAGAAGCTATCAAGCACTTTTTCTGCTAACATGTGCATCCCGTCAACGTACATTACCTGGAGTACCCTGTGCATTTAGCACAATTATGTGTAGGCCAATGTAGAGAAGAAAAGACTCACGTCATTCTGTTCCACTATTAAATGCTTGATACGTGATTGTCCTTGGCAGAGGACATCTTCTCCAGGGGGAACACTGTTCATTTCTGGTATTTAGAGTGAGAGAGAGAGAGAGAGAGAGAGAGAGAGAGAGGAGGAGGAGGAGGAGGAGGAGAGAGAGAGAGAGAGAGCGAGAGAGAGAGATGCTTATATTATTATCTGGGCCATTGCATTGCTGAAAGGCTTTAACAAAAAAGCTGATGGCTGGACTCAAACTTTGCTTGGCAGAGTGTCAATCCCCTCTGTCCCTCATATAAAGCATATCTTTCATCTCTCAGTTGAAACTGTTTCCTGGCCCTTGTATTACAATTATAGCAATATATCCAAACAGCCAGCTGACTGCAATCCCAAAACAGGGTGAAGGATTTATAATGTTCAAGGGATTAAATCTCTTTAATGTCATGCAAATGCTTTTGCAAATCATGGCAGCAATTATGAGGACAATTTGATTTGGCTTTCACAGCAAATGCTGCTAGAAGCTCTCTGTACTCAGATAAGATATTTAGTTTAACCTTGTCTAAAGGGAGCTATTTCCTGAAATGAAATGAGGCGCATTCTGAAGAGCTGCTGGGTGTAAGAGGCTGCAGTGTAAGGCATGTTGCAGTCTGACCCCATCAGCTGTGTCCTGTATGGTTCACATGGGAGTTTATTGACATGTATATATATGTTCTCCGCTGACTCAATAACCTATTCAAATATTCTGGTTTGAAATATGCCTGTTGTTCTCCCTAGGAGCGAGAAGACTACAGAGGGGACAAAGTGACCAAATGTAATGTATCTGAGATGTGGACTTGCGCTTGATAAAAGGGTGTGATAATCCTTAATTTTAATTCATTTCTTTCTCCACAGGACACCAGAAGCTCCTCCGCCTTCTCAGCCTGCCCCTCCATCCAGAGGAATTTCTCGAGGCCTGCCTGCCCCGCTAACCGACGCCTCCCCTCCCGCTGGGCCAGCCGCTCCCTTTCCTCCTCCTCCTCGACCTCATCTTCTCCTTCCACCACCCCCGTCATACCCCTCCTGAAACACAGCTCCTCCTTTACACACTCCCAGGTCTATCATATGGAAATCATATGGGGTCATCCTTTGACCCCCACCTGACCCCAGTGTCGGAAACAGACAGATGTTTGAACCTTGAACACTGCATCTTCTCCCTGTCTCTCGCCATTACTGGCATGTACATAACTCAACCCAGGCTGCTGTGTGTTACAGGCTCAGAAGTGCTTAAGTTTTCAGTTCACCCACTCGATTTTTATTTTTATGAATGTTGCACCAAGTGGAGCCTTGCTGTCCTGGACAGGAACATTAAGTTTTGACTGCCGTCTGTTCGATGGTTTCTGACAGTCAGGAGTGTGGTGTGTCGAACTTCCTGTGTGCTGTGAATAGCCTCTGAGCACAGTGACAACATTTTAATAAAGTGCACCTCAAGTTCATCAAAAATTTGCATTGATGTCTTCAGCTCAGGTCTGAATCCTAGCCTTGCCTAGTGTAGCCTTGCATATTTGCCTGAAATGGTCTCTCTTGAATTTTCCTTTGATTTACATGTCAACATGTCTACACTGTGAGAAATGATGCCATCTCTTAATTTACTTTTCTGTTCATCAAAACCAATGCACACAATATTCCAGTTGTTCTCTTATTAGAAAAAGACAATATTCATACTAAGCTAAGCAGTTTTAATTGCTAATGAAAATTAATATTCCACTAATATTCTTGTTTATAATCAGCCGTGCATACTCCGATTAACATCAAACACCCCATTGATGTATATCTGGCTAGGTCCTTTTAATTAACTTAACTTAATTTATTTCAAAGGTATGTTTTTTTCCCACCAGAAATGTGGGCTTATTATTATTTTATATATATATATATATCAAGCAATATATATATATATATATATATATATATATATTATGTTGGGCAAGCACCTCGTTTATGTGTGACGTAGGCGACCTGGAAATAATTCGATCAGTTTTATTACAATTTATTAGAAGAGAAGGCTTTTCTCAATGGAAAATATGTTTCCACTCTTCTCCCAACTATTCTACTGCAAGAGTGGATACCTGGTTCACAGGTTCGTCCAATCACATGCAAGTATTATTATTTTTTTAAAGCGCCTGCCCTCTTGAATCTGTTTCAATGGACGGCTTCCCAGATGGATGTGTCTAACAGACGCAGATATCTGGTCTTGCCAGGTTATGCATCTCTACCCCAGCCAGTCGGTTGTCTTGTTGGTTTGTTTGCACAGCTCACCAGGCCAGAGGCCGTGTTGCAAGCTGTGGTAAAATAACCTATTCCGAATGCGCTCTATGTATGTAAGGAATGCTCCTAAAATCTGAATAATATCAGCATATCCCACATCTTAAAGGTAGAGTCAGTGATTGAAAGCTAATATGTTTTTTTGTCAAATTCAACGATTATCTACGAATATCTGCTTGATGGCCATTCTGTGTGTGGGCGCATAAAAAAATAATTTTGTTTCTACACAGTCCTGGAACACAAAGTGTTGCAGACCGCACCACGCAAAAATATCCAAGAATATCCTTGGCAATGTTTTTCCATTGTTTGGGGCCGAGCTTCTGAGTGAACACCCTACAGCATTGAAGGGAGACATGCCTTCGTTTTGATCGAGTTTAAATATCACTAACCTTTCTCCAGAATGAGTCAGGGTTAACCTAACTCATTAAAGGAAGGTTTAGTCATGTTCGAGAACATTTGCTAATAATATCCCTCCGCACGTCCACGGCATCACTCCACACATTGAAACACATTCTGAAGCAAAGCGTAGTGCTACGGCTTTGTTGATATGGGCGGTTTTCGCAACATTGTTTAAATTACTTTTTATGGCACCAGGGCTGTAGAAGTATCAGATCATTTTTTCAACACGCACAGAGAACGGTAATAAGAGCGAAATGCGAGGAGATATTTGGTGTATTTGACAAAATGTGTATTAACTTACAAATTGGCTTGCAATAGCTGACTACCTTTAATCAGAAAATGCTACATTCTGAATAAAGACTATTTCTGAATTTCCAAAAGGACAATGCTGTTTATGTATTAGTAGCCAACAGGTAAAGTTGGGCAGTAAACCTCACTCTCAGACACCTAAAGAATGCTCTAGCATAGCAACAGCTGCTGGGATAAATGCTTCTTTTGTTTTTGTCAGGTATGCGTCCCAAGGGCGAACTACCCGGTGACCTACATTTTGAATATTGTCCTATTCTGAATAATAGCGGAATATTTTTGTGCATGTAAATGTAATCAATATATCTGCCTGTTATGGTGTGTTTACAGTGGATTTTTATATTTTTTTATGCAACATACATTTTTTTCTGCCTTTTAGACACTAAAATTATGTTACATATAAAATACAATAACTTGATGAACTTGCAAGTTAAATTATTTTCATTTTAGCATTACTTTCTTCAGTATTTTTAGACTTTATAATTGTTGTCTGACTCTGGACTGTACCATTCATGTGATAAAAAAATATATATATATTTTCACATGGCTGGCTTTAAATGGCTGTTTCAGAAATAACTTAACCAGATGTGAAGTGTAACATTGCCTAAATTTGTACCAAAGGCAGTATTCTTCTCTTTCAGTACATTTATTTTCAAATGAAATGCATTATTTTCTATGGTTTACGTTGACTGTATACTTTTGGCCTACTCATAGTTTATGATTCCAGACCTCGTGTAGTCTGCATTAGATTTTGTGCATAATTGAATTGACAAAAACAAGCAATGGAAAAACCTTTTCTACTTTTACTAATGATGAATAGTGTCATATCAGGAGGTTGCTCGATTGAGCATTTAGTCTGTTGGGCCATAGTGGTGTGTGTCATATGATGATAGTGACACCTTTGCTGTTTTTTGTTTGTGTAATAAATGTAACTGGGGAATTACAGTATTTCCTCTCTTCTTTCTCTCTACAAACTCTATAATGTGACAATACCAATAACATTATGTGGTTCCTTGCACAATGGGTGGCTTTTTTAATATAAGCCACATGTAAAAGAAGGTGTAAATGACATATACAGGGGTGGTAAACCTTTTCAGTGATTTTACTGTTTTTTGGAGCCACTTGAAATGAAAGAGCATTCAATATCTCCCATGAGTGATGTTTCCTCTGTGTTCCACTGATTATAAGGGAACCAGCCAACTCTGATAAGTTTATCTTAGTGGCTGATATCTTTGGTGAAACTGTAATCTCCTCCTATGAGTGATAGGCTACTATATTTTAAAGCACTGTGATATATGTATATGCTTGTACGCTCTGTTATGTATACATTCAAATACCTCATATGACGTGCTCTGTGATGACAGTTCACCTTGTCACTTTCTGTATTTTCAGCATTTGTGGTTACGATTATTCTAATGACATCTGAAGAAAAATGTGTTTTGTGACCTTAAACATCAACCCATAAACAACATCGGCTACACATGCATTCCCAAACAGTAACACAAATACACCAATCCCTAACAGTGACCGAGGCCTAACCCTCTGAAACTTGCCACTGCTGGCTGACTGAAATAGCGTGTGCAACAATGTTTTGGAGCCAGAAATCCTACCCGTGCTGATATAAATATTGTGGTCTTAAAGCCAGTCCTCAGCCTAGCACTCTCTGGGTAATAGCAGCCTGTTTTCCTGTTGCTGTGTCTGTGTCAGAGTTTTGGTAGGAGTGCAGGCTTCCAATATTGACCAATATTGCTCAGGTCTGGATTCCCCAAACGCTGAAATTATTATATAAACACCTTAAGGCTGTATTGTTTTCACTATGGCTTATACCTCAGTTTGAAATAAAAGAATGAGTCAAGCCATTAAAATACTTAATGAACGGACTAAACAACAGGTTGTGCATTTCTGTTTTATTGAAGCAGCAATAAACCATGCATTCTTAGTAATTGCTCAGTTGCCAAAAGAATGCGACAATTTGATAATTAGGCACAATATATAAAGGCTGTGAATTCAAAAGTGTGATTTATAGTGTGAATACATTACATATGTATTTGTCTCTGCATATTAGTGCATTTATTGGCCAGAGCAAAACAATGTACTGCACACAGACAAACCATGCATGTACATTTTTGCAACTAATGTGTTTGTGGTGAGATTTGGTCACTCCAGGCAAAACTCTTCTGTTTACAGTAACACCTTTACATTTACAAAATAACAGGTTTTACCATATGAATTATAATAACATTTTTTGCACATTCTGACAGACTATACCACCATTAAGATCCTCCCATAGGTCTGCACTCTGAATCCACATTCATTGATTTGTACTCAGGCTAATGCAAAAGGTGAAACCTGCAGGCCCCAGATAACCTCTGTCCCTTGCTATGTTTCCTGCTCTGAAATAGTTCATATTGGCACTTATTTAGTGTGTGTGTGTGTGTGTGTGTGTGTGTGTGTGTGTGTGTGTGCGTGCGTGCGTGTGCATGTCTGCATGTGGTTTTCTTATCTTCCTGGCTTGGTACAGAGCAAAGCTGACTGCAGCACATTCCCAGACTTCCTGTGTAGCTGTACAGCTGCATATTGATCAGCACTGATTGAAGTGTCATACAAGGGGCAACAAAAATGCATGCTCTCTCTTTCTCACACACACACACACACGCACACACACACACAGTGGTGTCCTCACACTAATGTACTGTATAATCGTTGTGCCTCTGAATTTCAAAATGTATATTTGCTTGTATCAAAGGTAATCATTTATAAAGTAACATATATTATGAAAACCATTGGTGGTGTTGTCAGTCAGTTGTTGTTAGACTTCTGTGCTAGTCATGGATTGTCTATAATAAACACCATGTTCGAACATAAGGATGCTCATTAGTGTACGTGGTACCAGAGCACCCTAGGCCGAAGGTCAATGATCGATTTTGTGATCGTATCGTTTTGGGCACTTGGGTGAAGAGAGGGGCAGAGCTGTCAACTGATCACCATCTGGTGGTGAGTTGGGTCAAGGGGTGGGGGAAGACTCTGGACAGACCTGGTAAGCCCAAACAGGTAGTGCAGGTGAACTGGGAACATCTGGAGGAGGCCCCTGTCTGTGAGATCTTCAACTCACACCTCCGGCGGAGTTTCTCTGGCATCCCTGTCAAAGTTGGGGACGTTGAACCTGAGTGGGCAATGTTCAAAGCTTCCACTGCTGATGCTGCAGTGGAGAGCTGTGGTCTAAAGGTCATAGGTCCCTCAAAGGGCAGTAGCCCTCGAACATCGTGGTGGACACCGGTGATTAGGAAAGCCGTGCGACTGAAGGAGGCCTTTCAGGATATGGTTGCAAGGTACGGACTGGCCCGAAGGGCTGCAGCACCTGCCGTAGCAGAAGCAACAAAGCGGGTGTGGAAGAAGTTTGGAGAAGCCATGGAGAAAGACTTTCGATCGGCATCAAAGTGTTTCTGGAAAACCGTCCGCCACCTCAGGAGGGGGAAGCGGGAAACCATCCAATCTGTGTACAGTAAGGATGGGACACTGTTGACCTCAACTGAGGAGGTAATTGGGCGGTGGAAGGAACACTGAGGAACTCCTGAATCCGACTGACGCTCTCTGTGGTAGAGACAGAACTGGAGGCTGATGGAGGATCATCGTCAATTTCCCTGGGGGAGGTCACTGAGGTAGTCAAAGCCTCCACAGTGGCAAAGCCCCGGGGGTTTTGTCAGGAGGATGGCTGGCGTCTGCGTCTCCCTTAGAGATAGGGTGAGAAGCTTGGCTATTCGTGAGGAACTCTGAGTAGAGCCACTGCTCCTTTGTGTCAAAAGGAGCCAGTTGAGGTGGTACGGGCATCTAGTAAGGATGCCTCCTGGTTTTGGTGGCACACTTTCTCATACAGGTCTTTATTTTGCGGAAGATCATATAAACCATAAAAGCCTACCTTCAGATTTTAGATTGAAAGGTATAGGCTTAAGTTTGATTAATATTTTCAGATCATCATTTTAAATGCACAGGCCTAGTTAATAATTCTCTCTCTCTCCCTATTGTAATTTTACCCCGACCTCCATATCAGATCATAGATCGTAAAGCCACGCCCACTTGAAAGAAGAACATAGGCCAAGCGGGGGCTTAATGAAAGTAGTCAAGAGATAAATAATGGTTTATGGATGGGTTGTTAAGGAGCAAAATTACGGTTGCATTATTCGATTCTGTTCTATTTGTGAGTCGATACACTAGTGACAAGTTGGTAGGTTGAAGGGTAGACGATACCTATCAGAACCGCAATATTCGTCGTGTCTGGAATGCCTTGGGCACCATCGACATATCAGAATTCGTCTCCACTTTTAAATAGCTGCACTGCAAGAAGCGTGCGTAGCCTGGATGTTTTAAAACAGATGTCCAATAGGACTTAGTCGCTATAGTGCCTTTGGCACGATAACGACGTAATTTGTGTAAAATAAAATGTCAAGTCTGCTTTGAATAGCTTTAAGTTTAAAGGTCAAATTAGTCAATGTTAACGGACTCGTTGTTAAAGATTTGCACATAGGTAACAGTCACACAGACACTATTTAGCGCCTCGGTCAGAGCAAGCTGGGGAGCTTTGGGAGCAATTCTTCCTGTTGCTGACTCGCTAGTCGCTCGGCCTATGTGGCGTTATTGTGCCCCCATGCGCGGAGAATCATGAAATACAATTGCCGACTGGATACTATTTTTCTAACTGGTTAAAGTTTCCAGGGGATATGTTTAAATGTAACACCCTGAGACAAGGTTGGTGATTGTGTATTTTTCTTTTTAGTCCAAAATCCAAATACTATGGGTTATATATTACGAAGCACCCGTAGCTGACACGTAACGACTGTTACAAACAAAAGTAGGCATATAGCCTAAATTTGATTTTTATTATATTTCTTTAAAATAAGCAAACAAATAAAAAGGAAACTGTCAACATAGTAATACAACTCAGCACAATTGCCTTACCATGGAGTGGAAGACCCATAGGACCATGTAGCTTGCTTTCTAGACCTGTTTAGATTCTGTATTTTTAGAGGTGTACGGGTCTGATCTCCCCATCTTTTGCAGCATAATGGTTCTATATGCAGTCAGGCAAGCACTGTTGAAGACCGGCTGTAGATGCGCAGCATGGGGAAGGTAATAGTCAGATATTTATAATATTTCATGTATTCTGCTTTTTGTGTTATGTGTTAAATTATGTAGTTCATATGCTTCAGCAAACCAAAATGTAATAGAATAAGTTGTCTTGTTCATATTATTATTATTATTATTGCTCACCCTGTAGGTCACCCATATTTTACACTAAGTGGATGTATTCTTTATTTATACTAAACACTGCAATCCACTGCAATCCAACGGGAATCTCCAAGACCAATGGAGAGGCGAAGTAGTGGATCTGTTGTTTACTCCAGCAGCTGTGGCTTTAACCAGGACCAGTTCAGAGAGAGGCTCCAGGGGTTTCCCGGGGGCAGTGTTGACTTGCTCAAGCAGGAGTCTGGCATTGCGGTGCTGACAGTCAATAACCCTTCACGCATGAATGCCTTCTCTGGTATGGAAACCGTAATATACTGTACATGTTGTACATGCATTATAGGCATGTGGTTGGCCAAGTGAATAAACTATATAATAACTTATATAATGCCTTCATTTAGGTTGATACAATTTTATGTTTGTTTGATAATATACCTTATTGGTATACTTTAAAACCTCTAGGCTAGATGTTTCTATAGCTTACTCTGGGACACGTTTGAAGCAATACATTTTACAGCGTTTAGAACCAATTTTAAACTATAAAATATAAATGTATGACATGACTTGTAATGATCATCCTATGGGCTCACCACTCGTGGGAGGAACCGTGGGGGTCGGGTGCGCTGCCACATGGGTGGCAGTGAAAGTCAGGGGCCTCGACGGA
>JAODTR010078110.1:0-15038 GCA_025399935.1 Amblyopsis rosae | reverse complement strand
ATCTTATTGAAATTATACACAAATAATGTATGGCCATTATAGTAGTTATAGAATTCCGGTAGTTCTAGTGTTAAAACATGAGTACATTTAAAATCTGCATCTAAATGAGCTGTACAAAAAAATCGGAATCGGTAAAAACCGGCCGTTAAGGCTTGACAAAAACCAGTATCGGAATCGGTCAGAAAAAAATGCAATCGGTGCATCCCTACATCTAAGAATGACGAAAAACTAATTTGTCACAATATTAACGTAAATAACATAATTACATTTTTAATTCATATTTTGACAATTTATTTCAATGGTGACACAATTATGTCATTGATGACAGAAATATTCGTCAATATTCGGACTTATACATTTGTAAGAATGCAGACGTTTTAACTTGTATATTTTTGTTTAAATGGCAACGAAATTCTGTGGGTCATGATTTACTGAAATATTTGTCTATATTCTGACACATTATTAATTTGTCAAAATTAAGACGATTTTCTACCCAACATATTTACATTTCAATGGTGGCAAAATGTTGTGGTTGATGTTGTAGACTACCTAAATATTTATCTATATTCTGACGTATTATAAATTAGTCAGAATTAAGACGATTTTCTACCCAATATATTTTCGTTTCAATGGTGACGAAATGTTGTGGTTGATGTTATGGACTACATAAATATTTATCTATATTTTAACGCATTATATATTCATCACAATGCAGACATTTTTCTACCCAATATATTTTCGTGTTATTAATGGTGACGGGGTGGGGGGTAATTAGGCAATGTTCTTTATTGGAGACATTTTCAAATATTTCTATACGTCTTCAACCATAGATTTTAGTCACCACTAAAATGAAAATATATAGGCCTTCTCTTGCAATTATTCGTCACCATTTTGACGTTTCAGTTTACAATTAAATGTTCCTGGAACAGACGACAGTTTTAGCTAGAATATCGTCCAACATTTGACGAAATTGTGATACGTCAGTGTAACGGTGGCCAGCAGGTAGCTGTGCAGTAAATGAATCCTCACTCTCCGACACCTCATAGGACGCTCTGGCGACGCAAGCTAGAGCCCATGGGTTTTTGGCCTGCCTTGTAGGAGCGTCTGCTCTCTGCATGGGAGGTCGGGGTTCGATCTCCGTCACATCAGTATATTGCCAAAATTTGTATTCGTCTTATTGTGACGTATAGCCCTTATGCATAAACGTCACCATTTGACGTCGATCTCATGAGACTGGGCTGGGTTGGTTGATGTATAGCTTCTTTTATTTTTTTACATTTTCACATAGGCCAAATGAGGAAAACAGTTTTAATGACAATTGTTTTATAATTAATGTGTCCCTAGGCAATTGCCCTAACATTTGACAAAAATATGGTGCACGCCTACATCTGTGAGAATAGCAGTAATACCCCCTTCTGGCTGACAGCAGCGTGTTTTACCGGCACTGTTGATACTTTGCTGGGCTGGATTAGCCCAGAAAAGATGGCAAAGGAGGTATGTTCTCTACATGTTTTAACATGCCCTTTTCATAGATAATGAAACCATCCTTGTACAACCCTAGAAATGTGCTCTACTACGACTGTTGGGACTAGGTGGCTCCACTTGCTCACAGATCCCCAAGGACATATTTTTAGCCCTGCAGCTGCTATGCTATAATACATATTGTTAGCTAATTACTCAGCGCAATATGTTAGCTAACACAATCATCTCTCTTTCTGCTGTTAGTACAACATGTGTCATCTTGATTTAAATTTATCTGAATGCGTTCCGCAAAAACGTGTTGAAAAATGCTTTATGGCTACTCCTATACAGTACATTAGTAGCAGGCATGTTTATAACATCCATATGTACAACCCACTTCACATAAACATATGTAGAATACTATACAGAACAGCACAGTACTGACTGTATGAACTAATAGAACAGAAAAACGAATGAAACGAAAGGAACGCGGGTGTGACACAAATTCATTTTTATGATCTTCAACAACAAATACAACTTTCCTATTCTGTTGGTTTTGTGTTCCAAGGCTTTCCTGGTGTGGAGTCAGCATGTGGCTCTATCTGATTTGACATTTGCCAAAGGGCTGCTAAATAGCACCATGGGAGGGCCAACCTCAGGAGACCAAGGAGGTTCCAACAACCCCTGGTCCAATCAGAGTGTGGAAGCACAGCCGGAAAACAAAGGGGAAGAACTGTAAGAACTTTGATGTTTTTATTTATTTGTTCTTCTTTGTTTTTTTATCTGTGTAAATAACAGGTAACCAAGTAATGCTTCCATTTATTAAAAGTAAAGCTATATGACTTGCCTGTCTGCATTATTATAGCACAGCATGCATAGACAATGACACAAGACCCAGTAAGCATTGAGGGTTATACTGTATGTATTGCATTTTGACTGGCTTCTGACATCGGAGATCTGTCTCTATACTGGTAGGTTTCTAGGAGTTGGCCAAATTGTGATGGAGATTCTGAAAAGCATCCCACAGGCAGATATGGCTTTCCAATCCATGCTGAGGATGAGCTTGACCTCACTGCAGTCAGCTACTCAGTCTATTGATACCATGCACGGTAAGCCCACTCTGACAGGCATGTACAGTACAATTTAGTGTACAATTTCAATGAAGTCTATCAAAATAGATTTGATCTTATACAGTTTTATCATACTTTTGTGTTTCGATATTGTACAGTATGTAGATCGGCTCTGCATGCAGGATAGAGTTGCAATAGAGACTATAATATTTCCTTTTCACAATTTTCTGTAATTATCTGTCACAAATGTTCTCTAATATTGAATGATTCCCTTTGAGTACAAAAAAAATAGTTTATTTGTATTATCTTGTTATTTAGGGTGGATTTCAGATGTAGGTAACGTTTGATGTCTTTGTTTCCATCCCAATTTACAACAGAGTTTACTTTAACTTGTCTGGTTATATTATATTTTACATCTTTATTTTCACTGCAGTGTTTGCAGAAATGATGGACACTGTTGTAAATGATGCCATTGAGATCCAAAGGACCTACCTGATGCTAATGACTAACCAGTCTGAGGCTCATGCTAGGATTGATCAGTTCCTGGACAGTGTGGTGAAGATTATTATCAATGTAATTCTGAAAATCTGTCAATAATTACTTATTGGTGCTAAAGCCAGTATCCATGCATTGATTAATTAATTAATTCAAAACTGCACATCACTTCTAATCTATTTGATGTTGTCTTTTTTTCTAACTACATCAGAATCAAACATCTACTGAGCCTTTAACATGTGAGACCATCATGGATGCAGCCATGTGGGGGGGATTCCTTTGCCACAACATCTCTAACATGGAACAAACCCTGCTGAATAACTGGTTGCCTTTGATTAATATGGTACATGTCATGCATAACATAACAAGTGGCACAAATGCACAATATCCACATGCACAAATAAATCTAGTGGCATTTTCATTTGTTCGCTTGTTTTATATTTCGCTGTGTAGGTATACACGAACACTTCTAGGCAGGAGAACTACAATGTTACCCTTCCCATGGTCCTCTCAGAATGGCACAGAGTCTCCAATAGCTCTCAGCGATTCGGAGTGACCCTGAAGCGTCTAGGCGAACAGATGAGTGCCGCATACTGGGTTAACTGGATGAAAGGAAACAACACTGCATGTAATTTGACTGCGACGCTTCAACAAAGGTGTGGTGGCACACTTGATAATGGCTTGGTTGTATTGTATGTAAGAGAAGAACAGAGCAAAAATAAGTACTGACTACTTTTACTGTACAAGGATAAGGCCTTAAGCTATATCATATTTAACTGAAAACCATATTTGATTTACAGATTTGATTTTAACATAGACAATACAGAATTAATACATCTTTTTTTTTTTACGGTCAGCTTCTAATATCTGTATGGCGAATACATTTAACCAGCTGGTATCTGTTGCCTTTAGTTACACTCAACCACATCTCATCTTTTGGTTTCAGGGTTCTGTTGGCCATTGTTAAACTGGGGGAACAGATGGAGAGCAGCTCGCAGTGGCCTCAAATGGAGACGTACATTCACATGATGAACTGGATAATAAACTACCAACCTGGTGTCACTACAGAGCCAGCAAACTGTAAGTAATGTAATGTAATGTAATGTGTTTAACAAGAGAGTTGATATATTTAGATACCCAGGTTTCACTAAATAAAGTATAATTACGTATGCAGAACTGTAGTACAAACATATTTAATTAATCGTGGTTATACATATTTTATATTTGCAAAAAAAAGGAATCCTATTGCTTTATTGTCTTCATTATTAAATATAGCTGTACTATACAGTATATGCTTACTGTATGTCATTTTCTGCAGGTTCTCTTGACATCAACACCATGGCTGTTAATTGTAACACTGGTTTGAACTGGAATCAGTTTGTACCAGAAATGGCTAACACACTGATGGAACTTCCAAACAATCCAGAGGTTTTGCTCAGGTAAAGTTTGCCAGTGTTGTCAATCAAAAGCCACATTTAATCAAAATACTGTGTATTACGTTGATGATGTTAAAGTTAATTACCTATCTTGAGATTGCTGTCAATTATTTATATGGTTAAATATGTCTATGGGTCTAACACTGGGCTGTCAGATTCATTCAGTATAGTAATATTCTAAATATTAGTACAGTTGCATACGGTATAGAATATTTTATTACTTTGACCTTAACTGTAGTTCTGTCCATTCTCTCTTCTTTAGTTGCCTCAATGGGACTGTAACTCTCTTACAGCAAATCTATGGTGACACCTTAAAATTTTGGTCAACCACGTATTTGCAAAACAGTTCGTTCTCTGCCTACCTGATGAACCTGGCAAACGACCTTGCTAGCATAGAGAAGCTCATCTCCCTGCAAAGCATCGCTAAACCCAATACCACGCTCCCATCCATCATCAAATTCCTTGAGTCCGTGGGCCTGTCACCTATCCTTCCCCTGATTTACAACGGCTCCCTGAATGCCTCCGCGGTGCTGGATGTGGCATTGCAGCTCGGCAGGCAAAACCAGCACCTCTTCCTCTTCGACAAGACAGACCCCGCGCTGCCCGAGCTGGAGCTCCTAACGATGCGTCTCCTCTCCAGCGAAGGGAACCTCACTTTGCCCTTATGCCTCAGCATGGGACACAAACTGCTCACCTACACTGTCTCACTGAGCCCCGGTGACGTGGCCGGTCTAACGGAGGCCCTCGAACCGTACACCAACCAGACCAGCATCGCAGAGTCCACCCTACGTGCCTTGGAGCTACTGAGGAAAGCGATGTATGGGGATCCGACAGACATCCTCCTGGGGTACATTCGCCAACTGCAGGGGTTCCTCATCTCCGCCATTAGACTGCGCAGAATCGAACAGCTACAGTTGCCGAGTGGGCAGCCGAGTGCAGCGCCATACACTGATCTCCGCTGGGCGGCAGCGAACCTACTCAGGTTCACGACCCCAGAGGGCACTGAGCGCCTGAGTCAGGACGGGCCGGAAGCGGTTGCGCATCTTGTCATAGAGAAAATGGTGGCCCTCCTTCCCGCAGAGCTCCAGCTATATGCCGCTGGCCTTCTCACTGATCTTCAGGCGGTGCAGAACGAGACCGAGCTGTGCGCAGCAACGCCACAGAACTGTACGGTCGGGGTCTCCGAAATCTTCCAGTACCTGGAACACATCGTCGAGATCTTGCAAGCAGCCAAGGACAATGTCACCGTCCAGCTGTCTCCTATCCAACTTCCCTTCCTGGGAAGCAAGGAGGCACTCAACATTACAGCTGCTCACCTTACATCACTGCTGTCCCGCACAGATGCAGCTTGCATTGGATTGGTCAACCGGACCATCTATTTGATCAGATTGGTTATGGCTACACCAAACCTCACTGTAGCCGATGTCCAGGATGCCCTGAAACAGTCCAACCTTACGCTGGAAGAGCTAGCCACCATCAGCACTATGTCTGGTGCTGCCAACGTGACCGACCTGATGTCAAAGGTCATGGTGATTGTTCATGTCCGCAAGTGTTTTGAGTCTCAGAGCACCCCTGTCGGGACAGGCCAGTGCGTTATTGAGCTGATGAATGGGGTCAAAGACTTTCTCTCAAATGTACCCGCTCTCTGCAGTAGCACTGCCATCCTTTCCCTCCTCACTGCACTTGTCAATAACACTGTCACCGATATTGTAAACACCAGCTTCAGCTCCAATCCACAACTCGCTATCATGGAGCTCCTCAACCAGACCTTGGAGAATATAAAGGTCAACCTCCAACAGAACGGGCTTAACAGACCTGAAATCATGAATGACATCAGAGTAGTCGAGGGACTTTTGCAGTTAGCCGCCAACACGCAACCCTTTAACACTCTCAACAGCACCTTGATGGAGAACTCTCAGTATGCTCAGAAGGTGTACCTGGAGATTGCACAGTGGTACTTGCAAAGACTGGAGAACATTACGAGCGACAGCTCCTTGTCTAGTATACTCTACCCCTTGTACCGTCTGACAGAAATGCAGGTGGCTCTTCAATTGGCACAGTCAGAATACTCTGTGTTTGTTGAAAACCAGGTTGGGAAGCTGACGAATGACCTCCAGTACCCTATAGATGGCGCAGGGGTTAGCAAAATTGGGAAAACTTCTGTGGACATTCTCCAGGAGCTGGTGGAAAATATTCAAGACAAACTCAACATTGAGAGTAATTACCTCCTGAGCCTTGGTGTGGCACCCATAATAAATGCAACCGTGTTCAGTGGCTACAAGGAGCAAATTGAGGAGTACCTCAATCTTATCAAAGATTGGGTGAAAAACCCTAATGCCACCACGGCGCTTGTGAACCTAACAAATCCAGCAACAGACCTGCAGCTTCTGCTTCAAATGTTGCCTCACTTCCTAACAGATGAACAAATGGCCTACCTCTCAGTGATCAACAAGATCATGCAGGCCTTGACCAAGGCTGTCGCCGTGGCGGACAACCCCGGTGGTCTTCAGAATGACCAGTTTTCTGCTTCCATCTTAGAAGCAGTCCAAAGCGCATTGCAGATCCTGAACCCAATGACGGCATCCCTGAATGTGAAGGTCCTAAAGGCCGTGGAGGATTTGCTTGGGTTCAGTGTGGTTCCGGATCTGAGCCATAACTCTTCACGTAACATCTCCTTGCTCATCCTCAAGACAGCTGACATTATCGCCCAAGAGACCATGATTGGGTTACCCGCAGAATACCTGGTGTTTGGAATCCAAATGATGGTTACATATTTTGAGACAGCCCCCACAACTGATTTAATGGACAACTGGAATGAAATGTAAGATACCTTATTAAATAATTTAAATAAGATTTTGTTCCTCACATTTCATATTACATGCTAAATCTAAATCTAAAAATTATTTTATTTTATCACCGATGTGACTTTGTTCATTTAATAGTCCGTCTGTCCTAGATGGTCACAGTCATATATATGTATTTACAGGTAATTTGGTCATGTGCCAATGTTAGCGATTACCAGACGTCACTTTGTAGTCTAATTGTGATTATGTCTTTTGTTACCTTGAAGCATTCTTAATGAGATGAAGACAGTCCAGAGACTCCTTCCTCCAGACAGCCCAGCACAGGCTTACATTTCCATCCTATTTAACATTACTCGCTTCATCCTAGAGTCTGGCCAAGGTCAGTTGGGCTTTAAGTGATTCTATATGTGTGTGTATTCTACTGCACTCTGATGGAGGAGAGCTACTGTGATAAAAGCTATTTTTCTAGTTAGAAATAATACAAAGCAGCTTATTCTGATCTACTGAATTATGTAAATTAACATTAGAAAAAATATTTTTCCAGGCAACATGAGCCTTGGTGCAATATTTGGAAACACATCACTGGCAAATCCATCTGATTTTACCAGTCAAGTAAGTAAAATTAAAATGTGCAGACACTTTTATTTATTAGGAACTATGTCTACCATGTTTTTTTGGGGGGCCGGGGGGTGGGGGGGTTACATTTTCGTTTAACATAGGCATATTAGATTTAGACATAAAACATTAAATACTGTCAGGGAATACTCAAGAAAACAAAACAGCATGTATGTCTGGGAGCAATAAACCCACGGATTGAAACCCCCCAAAAAAACGAACTGGTAGGGTAGTTTAAGGGGTGTATAAATTTTGAGCAACACAGTTGTCTCTGCCTTTCTGTGCGGAGTTTGCATGTTCTCCCCGTCTCTGCGTGGGTTTCCTCCAGGTGCTCTAGTTTCTGCCACTATCACAAAAAGTTAAGTTCATTCTCCAGACAGACAGTGCCATCTGACCAATGACACTGCCAATGATCAGAAGTTGGTCCCCGGGTGCTGCACAGTGGCTGCCCAATGCTCCCTTGAGGGATGGGTTAAATGCAGAGGATACATGTACTGTACGGTACCTTTACTAACTCTATATGCGTTTCCACTTACAGATGCAACAACTCATGAATGCTCTTTGGCAAGGAAGTGACTCATCTATGACACTCCCATCTCTTGCGGTCTTTATTGACATGGGCCCTGTCTTGGAGGAGATCATGTCTGGAACAGCAAACCCTGGCACCTGGGTCAAGTAAGTTCTGCCATCATCTGGTGACTAGTACATGCAAATGGCCTGTATCTTATCGGCTGCTATTCTGAACCATAAGCAGATGAACATTGAAGATAATGTAGTCAGTTATGCCTGCCATTGTATTGGTGAAAACGCCATAAGAGTTTTAAACAAAAATGACCTCTTTGTCCTTTATTTCACTTTATGTATGTCTACATAACATCACAGAAATATAGGGAAATCTGTCTGTTTTGACAACAGTATGTTATATTTACTATTAACCTGACATGCCAGATGGATTGTTATTCACAAGTCCATCTAGGGAGCCATGCATCAAAACTGTAAAGGGCGGGCACTTTCATAAAATACTTTGGTTTATTGGATAAACCGTCTGGTGTTTTCGCTGTCAGCAAACCTAAACCACACCGCACACCTAAACCACCCCGTATAGCTATTAATACACTGCTGATTGGTAAGTTCAGTTGCTGCTCAGACATATTAACAATGATTCCTAGGCTTTCCAGACTGATTCTCGTGGCAAAATTAAACTAAAGCTTGTGAGATCAGGATGGTCTTGCGAGGCTAATTTACTGTAGCTTAATGAATAGATCAATACAGATTGATTCAGTTGTTTCTGATCTGCGTTTTTCCACAGACTTGAAAGTATGGTCGGGGCTCTACTGTCAGCATTTAATGGGGCAGAGGTGTGGGGTGATATCCCAGCTGTTTCCTCAATGGCAGAGAATGTCATCGGAGCTCTGGTTAATAACATCAAAGTAGAGAATGGTAAGAGTCAGAAACACTACTGAATACAGAGGTTATACAGTAGTTAACAGTTAGGATGGTGACTTTAGCTCACTGTTCATATATGTGTAGGGACCACATCTGAAGGGGTATTCCAAGATTACATTTTTGGTTTATTTTTGGTATTGTTATTAAACACAACAAATATTAGCCTTATATAAGTAAAAATATATAAGTATAAATATATATAAGTATAAATAAAGTCTTAAACTTATCAAAGAGTAATCTTATATTAAGTCTGGAATATTTCCATCACTTTTTTAATATATAACACCCCGCCCCCACCCAACCCCTTTCTCCTCAGAGCTGATAGTGAGCCTCCAGAAGCCATTGATCACCCTGATGTCAGAAATGGAATATTCCATGAACACCACCCACTTCAACTTGTATAACATCTCAGATGGAATCCAGCAGGCCATCGGGAGCACAATTCCGGCTGTCAAGCAGGTTAGACTACCACCAGTATGTGTCCTCTTTGATAAATAGATTGATAACAGAGACACAAAGGTTAGGGAGAGGTCACATGTTTGCATGTGTATGCTCTTAGGGATTGTCAAATTACCGTGCAATAAAGTCTTGCTATGTCAACACGTCTGATATCTTAGAATCTGTTTGAGACTCTCTCCTGTTTTGTCACATCACATTCATGTGATTCTTTGATGGTATCTTTTAAGAATCTATTTCAAGATAAATTAGACTAATATGGACATACATTTGTCTGTGAATTCTGTAAAATGTAGGTTGCTTTAATGAGATAATGTAGACCCATTAACCAGAATTGTAGTTTACCATTGTACCATTGTATTGTAAAATTTTTCAGGAAATAACTTAAAATGTATTAATCCGCAAATTATTTTGTGTGAATAATAACATGGCATGCCTAGACCATTTCCAACTGCTTGCATAAAGCCACGTTGTTGTTATAAAAGGCTGTTACAAATAAACAACCTTTAAAGGGAAAGATCACACTACTCAGGCAGGGTAATTTCTTTTGTAGTATGCAGAATTACAGTTTCGCCATAAAAATGTCAGCAAAAAACAGTGATGATATCTGTTCCTTGGGGCGATTGGGCGAAGCACCGTCAAAGGGAGAAAGAGAGAGGAGGGAATTTAAAACTTTACCAGCGTACGCTACGGTATTATCAGCGACGAGCCGTCACTGATAATGAGCCTTTAATATTTATAATATAAATTGTCAAAGCGCAAAATTCAGTTGCCACATGTATATAGAATCACTCTCTTTAAGTGCAGATAACTATTTGTCCTGACAATTTTGTAGCCCTTATTTAACGGACATACCACAGAAGCCTTTATGGAGCAAACACATATTGCCTACTGTCGCAATGAAATGCCTCAACTCTTGTCAAACGCTTGTGGTTGCATATTGTTTGCACATAAGAGCACACACATACATGTCCCACTGTACCATACATCAGTAGAGGAACCCTCTTGCATCGCCTGTTGTATAATTATGGATATTAAATATACAGTATCTCTAAGTTTGCGTGCGTGTTTTTGTCAATGTTACCCAACCCAACCCTTGTGTAATGGTGCTGTTAATAATATTGTGTGTGTATGTGTGTGCGTGTGCGCTTGCGCGGCCCTTACAGGCTGTAATCACAATGTCTCAAGGTGTGTGAATGCGTGCCTTGTGTATTTGTGTGGGTGAATGAAAACCCCTGATACCTGTGTGAGCCTTAAGCTCTTTTGATCTCCTCACCTGTTGCCTACATTTCTCTCTCTCAGGCAGCGATTATGACACTGCATTCCCCCACCCCCACAACGTCACTCCCTTTTGTCTGTAACCGGACCTGAGCAGGCTTTGTGAGAACAGTTCGTGTCACGGACAGTGGCTAAGCGTTTTTCCTGTTTTCCTCCAGGCTAATGGCTCCTTGGAGTGCAGGGACCTTCTGGCAGCCTGGCAGCCTGTGGAACTGGCTGCCGGTCTTAGCAGAGATAGCTTGGAGGCGTGGTGCACCGTCAACCTGCGGCCTGTCGTGGACTCGTACGCCGCAGCCCAGGTCCTCTATGAGAACCTGACCAGCACTGTGAGTGCGCTCCACCCACCTTGAATAGGAACATTACTTCTACACATACCTTACTGATTGCAGTGGAGGATTCTTTGGGGTTAGAATTACACTGCTCTAATCAGAGCAGATTGTCCTGTCACAACACATAACAGCAGAAATGACAATGCCCTGTTATCAAACAGTGGCAGCAAAATGTAAATGCACTTCACGTTTCAACCACTGGATGGCAGTGTTGCCTCACACAAGTAGGAACGTGTTTTCACTGTGTGTTGTCCGATCAGCAGACAGAGGCGGGGCCGGCCACTGTTAACGCCACCGCTGCTGGGATTGCCCAGGCCTTGGAGACCCTGTACCAGGCCTCCATTAACCGCACACGTGTGACTGAAGATCTAATCACGGTTTTCGTCAGCTATGCTGCCAACCTGACACGACAGTCTGTGAGCCCTGAAGCACAAGCCTACTGGTACCAGCAGCTGCAGGAGATGCAGATGAGAGAGAGGTGACTGTCTAGATAGCCATGTGCTGTAGTGCCTTGTACTGGCCTTTCAACAGAGGTAGATGTAGATCCTACAGACAGAGCACTGCCCATAATAAACACTGCAGTAAAGAACCAACGTGTCTATATGTGTCCTCCATTAGTTGCTCCTGGAGCAGGCAAATAGTTCCCACTCACGCCAACATACATACATACAGTCACATATGTTTAAACCCCACAGCTTCAATTGGAGTTATTATACCATCCACGTGTAGTCTGGGGAAGCCAATTTGATTTCTACTACATTGCACAGGAGGAATAGTGTGAGCACATTTGCATGGAGCTTGATTCATTTCATTTGACTCCTGGGTTGAAAACAAGCACGCCTGCACAGATAGCAGCTTAACCCTGACGCAGTTAGCCGACACTCTCTTTGTAGAATTGATATGACTTCATGCGCCAGCCGTAATAATAATAACGAGGCATAGCGATAAAGATCACATTCTGCATATCACAGGGAATCAATCAAGTCTGACTGCATGAGTTATAGATATTTGATCATAGTGGAGAGACTACATACTCTATTATCTTGGCCGAAATGAGAAAACTGTGATTAAGTTAAAATGACAATGGAGTTAAATTATGATTATTACGCAATCAGAAAAATTATATATTCAAAGATTTAGCTAGAGAGTGACACTTGGCATGATTTGGACTCCAACCTGTTTAACTAAACATATATGCTCAATTGTCCCCAGCACAAGATGTGTGTTTAACAAACTGAACTCAAGTGAATACAGTGTAGTCCCACTACAAACAGAGTCTGATTGAACATGCATTCATTGTCTTTCTTTCATCTGCAGTATGGATTCCTTGACAATGCTCTCAGAGAAGCTGTTGACTGTGGCCCCCTCCCTCCAGCCCTACGTAGATCCCTTGGAGAAAGCTTTGGGGTACCTCTTGACAAACCAAAATGACAGTTTCAGCCAGGACGTCGTCCAAGAAGCCTGGATGATCTTTCTGACCTCCATGAACATCACAGCCGACCCAACGTTTTCCACGCCATGGGGCAGCGTCTCCGGTCTCAACGAGAGCTCCGTTTTCGGCATGATTACGATGGCTGTTGCGGCCGTGGTGGAAATGCAGCTGTTCGGGGACACAACCGAGGTTTACCAAGTCATAGAGCAGCTGGTGGCAGCCAACGACACCGCTCTCCTCGTGACCAAAGTATCTGAGATGTACACTCTGGTGACCTCCGGCCAGGTGTCTGGCTTGGATCTGTTGACCCAGGCCCTGCTGGGGACACACCAGTCCGTCGGCTATATCCTGTCCCTCCTGAAACAGATGAACCTGAGCCTGCCGGAGAACACGGAGCTGTTCGTGGAGCTCGTCGGGAACCTCATTGACATGCCGAGGCAGATAGCGGACACAAGCGACATCACAGACTACCTCGGCCAAGACACGGCCGTGGGCCACGCGCCGAGCAGACGGCGACGAGAGGCCCCGCTTCAGACGGCGAGGGAGCCCGTGGACGATTGGATCGACCTGTTCCGCATCGACTACCCCACGCTGTTCCAGTCCGTCTCGGCGGCGCCCAGCGCGTCGGAACTCAGGGAGACGGCGCACGTGTTGTTCGCCAACCCCAACTTGGGCGTGGTGATGAAGGGGGTGACGGGCGGCGCGCCCATGGGCGTGAACTCGTCTAAGGAGGACTCCATTGACTCTGCCCTGGGGATGCTCTCCTACTTCACCATGCCTGAGCTGCTCTCAACGTAGGTGCACACAGCCAGTACAGCCAGTGCGTACTGGCTGCACTGTGGCTGTTTATTGTGAAAATAGAACAATACAAATAAACATATGATATAGCTAAACCTTTATATCAGGTTTATAGCTAAACCTGATAGGTACAAACGCTAGAGCAAAGCGTCTACAGGTAGGCAAACTCATTACATGGTATATGGTGTCATGTCTCCTTACATCGTGTAAAGTATTATTATTTATTTACATATATACTGAGGAGGTGTTGTGTGCGTCTTTGCTCCTAGGTCGTCAGTGGATGTGCTGAGGAACGCAGTTAACATGCTTCCCGAGGGCTTTCCCTTCTCGGCGTTGGTGAAAAACCTCACGGCAGGCCTTGTCACGGAATCTCCAGGTATCGCTGTTTCTCTTCACACGGCCTAACTTTGTCAGCACTGTGACCCCCCCCACGCTGTCTCCGGGGCAACAGGGTAGGCCGCAATTAGACCCCAGAGGCAGCCCCGCGGTGAGCAGTACACACCCAGTAGTTGAATGGGGGTCTTTTTCCATGCGCATGCTCCGACCGTCCTGTCAGTTGCCATGTCTCTTCCCACTTACTCTGGACGTTACTCTCATTGACATTGTGTCTCTGCAGCTATTGTTTTAATTGAGCGATCCCAAGCCCGCCCCCTGGTGTCAGGCTCCACGTCTGACGGGTAGTCGGCGGTGGTCGGAAAACATGGCAACTTTCTGCCAATATCGTCATCTTTATAAGACCAGCTTATCCACTTGTAATGCAGTTTTGTGACAGAGTGCAGTATGTGATCAAAGAAAAGCGTACCAAAAGGCAGGGTTTCACGCAGCCCCCCCGACCCCCACACCGCGCCTTATTAAAGCTCATTAGTTAAGCAGCACTCAATCACTAAATGCCTCCGTTAGCGCCCGCCCGCTCAAGTGGACGTGTTTGTAATTGGCCGCTGCACTTGTGTGATAGTGTTTACGGTACACAGAATGACTCTGTGTCGCCAGCAACAGCTTCATTCCTCGGTGCAACCTGACTAATTCATGCAGCGGGACTCTGCATGAATTAGTCTTGTAATTGCCGTGGCCCCCGCGGGTGTCAAGCAGGCTGAGATGAAACATCACAATTGTCTAAATCTGGCCCAGTTACATATTCAGCAGCCTCAGGTGGGTGCTTTTCTTGTGTTTTAATTCCCCAGCCCCACTTCCCATGGTCCTGTGCGCTGTGCACCAGGCTGTATTGTGAGCACATCACTCGCTGCTTGACCACCTGACAGGGTGGACCCCGTGTAGTGGGTCAAGTACAATTATTATTATTATTATTATTAATATTAATATTATTATTAATATTAAAAACGGGGCACCACCCACTCACTTATTTCTAACATCCCTCAGTAGCTTACCAAGGGAAGTCCGCATGGAGTGGGAACTGCGGA
>JAODTR010078100.1:0-15039 GCA_025399935.1 Amblyopsis rosae | reverse complement strand
GTCATTTTGTGCTACGGTAGGACAATCTGACAAGGTAGGACAGATCGACAGAACACCGACAGCACTGCTATTTAGAACAGCTGTCACATTGACAATCCTTAATATTTGAATGACTTTGTGAAAACACTATTGATAGTATATTTTCACGCATATTTATTAAGTACGTACGAGAGTGATTGTACAAACTGTTTACTTCTATGGCTCTGGTTTCATTCATTGCTTAGATTGCAATCAACTGAAACGTGCATAGGCTCCACCTACTGTACCGGAGTGGTAGGCCGGTGTTGAACTTGGCCTAGTCATCACTGTACGTAATTTATTTTTAGCTACCCATGGTGGGTAGTGCTTTGCGGCCCGGCACCGGTCCGGGGCCCGGTCGTTGGGAACCCCTGCTTTAGAGGTTAGATTATTGCCATTCAACGGAGCTAAATAAAAAGCCACCAAACCTATCCAAAGCAAAGCTATCAAAAATGCATCCTGTTTATTCAGCCCCCAAACAAAATCCACAAGGCATTTGTTTGTTTATTCTACAGTGAAACCGTTTTTACGTAGTAAAGATACCCAGCACATGATCAAAGTATTTCTAATTATACCGTAGATGTCATATATTTATCCTTATCAAGAAGGTAAAATTGAATTTGTTCATATTTAATTGTAAACTTGCACAATTTACAGGACCACACAATAAGTATATGAGTGATGATGTATTACTGTAACTAAACAGGGAAATTCTTGGTATCATCATGATTCTATGAACACCCAGATAGAAAAAGGATATATTTTATGACTAAGACCTGTTGAAACCAAAGGGCTTGCTTTAAGTGACTGTCTAGCATATCTGCACAGTGACTAAAAGACAACCTTTAAAAATAAATTATAATCAACGGTAATCTAAAAATTCAGAATAAAAATAGGTCTCTGTGGTGTAAAAACAGCAACAGGCAGTAATTGAAAAGCCAGATCACAGGAATTTTTAAGTATAATTATCTCTAGATATGTAAGGGAGGGGGAACGTCACTGCCAGAAAGCGGTGGCGTGGTAAGAGCAGGGTAACGCCTTCCCACAAATTTCTCCCATGTCCACTGGACTAGAAAAAAAAACAACCTCAAAGCACATTATTGTATAAGTATGTATCCAGAACCCCTTTTCCCAGGAGATACAACAGGAGACAGACACCAATAACCATATGACCCTTATATATTATAGCCAGAGAGGACTTCCATTATAATAATAATAATAATAATAATAATAATAATAATAATAAAACATTTCTGGATAATTCTGTTTCTGAAGCCACTGCCACCACCGCACGCATCTCTCTTAAGCTTGTAGCTTATATAGCATCAGTTATTGCTGGTGTGCCACCCTTATGCTTCACAAGAAGTCACTGCACACACACACACACACACACAGTACACGCAGACATGCAGGGAGAATGACAATGCCGAGGTGATCCAGTTGAGGGGGAAAGAGGCGTTGTGCTACCAGCTGGAAGTCGGATGCCCGGGGCTGCAGAGCTGCAGAGCTGCAGGCCACAGACAGGCAGCATGGTGGAGCATGCGCCCGGGTGCAAAGCCCTTCATATTACACCACAAAAGGTCAAGGGTGCAGACGCACTGTGTGCTTTCATAGCAGAGCGCCATTGGACAGAATCACAGCCGCTGTAGCAAGAATAGGCGAGGACACATCCTAATCTCTGACTGATTCTCTACCTGTCAGCTCTGCTGATCGACAAAAACTTTGCAGCAGATGGGCAGAATTTGACCGGGAAAAAAAACACTGCGATAAAAATAGTCCCCACACGCCTCTTGTGGCCATAGGTGACAAACCAGAGCAACCTCCCCCCCAAACAATTCACCTCACATCAAATTGCACCTGTCCTTGGAATGACTTCTTCTTTCGACGTGGTTGATGATAGCCCGGAGGAGCAGGCAAGCGGGACAAAGACCAACACTCACCAGATCAATCGAGTGAGTCACCATAGAATAATATAAAAGCACCCGTAGGAGACAGATGATACTGTAGTGCAACGCTTGTGTGAGTGACTGCTTCTATATGCAGAGCTTCCTCAGCCCACAGTGTATCGCAATGTGTCCAAAGCAATTATCAGATGATTGCCTGGTCTATGCAATATGGTATAGGTGGCATTGATGAACTCTAGGCTGTAGCCTATGCCATTGACAACTGTGACCACCAAATTATCTACGATCGTTTGGATCTCTGCCTCAATAAAATAGGGTTGTTTGTGAAAATTAATCATAGATGCCCTCTTGCTGGAAAACAATTTGAGTGACTAGCCTATAGACTATCCAACCTTCAGAAACAGTTTGGCAGGCACATGATCACATCAAATGCTGCAGTTGAGTCTATATAGGCTAGTCCAATATGTTTAAGTTTTTAGTGATTTCATATGTGCAAATACATGCAAGGTATAGGCTACAGTTGCCTAGCCTTTTTTGCACCCTTGCAGTTTAGTAGGCTATGTATTTCCCCTTCGGGAAAATTTAACATTTTAGTCGAATATTTTGCCCATCCCTAAATGTAGTAGAGTAATCTCCAGTAATCTATCAATCCTAAATGAAGATGTAGCATACATGTCACTCTAAAACTAAAGCGTCAATATCACCACCATCTGTGACTAGGCTACTAGCCTGTAATACCATTTAGGCTAATTACCTTCAACAATCAAAGGATTTGCGATGTCATCATTTTCCCTGGAGAGACATAGGCTTTAGCCTAGCCTACTCTCACTTCAAGTTGCACACCCAATATTTGCATTCCAGTCGGGGAATGGGCTATAGGCTCCATTCAAATAGCACAATGTGCAAGCTGCGGATATTTTTAGTCGTTTGTAACAAATGTGTGATTTCCTTAAAAGATCAGACAAGCTGCGGATATGTTTAGTCGTTTGAAAGAAATATGTGATTTCCTTAAAGAACAGACATGTTTTGTCCAAAGCTAGAGGACCTACGTCGGTGTAGTCTACCAACAGCCACGCACAACTCGCTCATTCATTTTAGGGCCCCGTCGTGTGCATCTCTTCCAACGAGCGTGCAGTGGTTTTGGGTATGTTTGGATCAGCTGCATGCCGTGCCGATCGATCCATGATGTTTTTTAGGCTAACCTTCACACAACAAGCTAGTGTCTGCTCGATCAAACGTCGTTATATCGCGCCTGCCTTACCGGCTGCTGTATGTGACGTGTTCCTCTCCCTGGCGGGGGATGCTGCTGCTGCTGTACCCCGCGATTCAAATACTCGCTGCTGCTGGCTTTGTTGTCCGCGACCCGGTCTCTCTTCTCTCTCAGGTTCGAGCCCCCGTTTTCTCTCTCTTCACCGGAGTCGAGGCTGCTGAAGTTCCACACAATCAACGTCTGTACCAGCAGCACCGTGAGAGCTGCTATCAGGGCGGACCGCGATCGGCGGGCCAACCTGCGAGCGCATGAGCCGCCAACCATCTTCGCATTTGGTAGTGCAGAACTGTCTGTTTGCTGGCTCCGCGCAACGCAACGGGAGGAATGACTGAGAGAGGGAGGAGGAGGAAGGCTATATGCTTTATGGTGACCGTGGCAAGGAGGAGCGTCGAGGAGGAGAGACATAGGGCCACCGTGTGGTGAAAAACGCCAGAATAGATGTTTATACAGTGTATACAGGGGCATCGCCTAGCGACGAGAAAATACCCAATATCCAAGACTAAAAGTATTGGCTACGTGATAAAGACGGCATTTTAATTTATGATCTCAATGGATTATGATTAGGCCTTTGCCAGATATTTGAACGCTATGGTGTATGGCCCAAGACAATATCAGCACCATGGACAGAGTAGATAATTTAATTGTATGAAGATAATTCAGGATGGTAAATGTAGCCTCCAGTTGAACCTGCATATAATGACTATGCACTTTGCTCCACTTGTTGGTAGCTTCAGTTTAAAAATGGGCACAATTGGTTCTGTAGAGACTATATAATTAATTAAGATCTAATATTTCTAATCTAAGATTTAAGTAGGCCTATCCCTGTAACCTATGAGTTGATGATGGTGAGAGACCCCTTTCGTGCCATGTATTTTAGGCCTCCATGTGATTTGTGTGACTGGACTGCATTAAACTGCTTTAAAACTTTAATATTATATAAAAGCATGCTGTTGATAGCATTAAAATGGCATTTCTTATGTCTACACTTTCTACGAGTTTCATTTTACAGTAGCGTTTACATTTTTGAAAGATGAAAAGACTGTATGAATTGTTGTCATTTATTTTCTCTCCAAGAGACAAAAAGCTTTCTTTAGGCAAGACCTTCAGCCAATATTAACTGCCAAGCCAAGGCCAAGGACACTCTGAGGATATAACCTAATAGTACTATAAAAGAACAAACTAATAAGCCCTGTGCCTAACAATGAGAGAACATGTTGACACTCAACATGTTACATTTGAGGCTCTTTTGGTCTATCGCTAAAAGCAACGAACCATTGATGTGAGTGAATAAGATTGTAGGCCTGTCGCAGACAGTAGTTATGCTCCCTGACAAATTGATGGCTGGTTAGTTGCTGGGTAAAAAGAAAAATAGGATAATTGAGTGAGGAAAACATGAAAATTGGTAGATGTAAATCTTAATGACAGCCCACATTTTGCATATATATCAGCCCATGGCAAGCTGAATGCTATGTGCTGTATATTGCCTGGGCAAGAAATAAAGTATTTATTGAATTATTCATTCAAATTTTTCATTCACACTTGCATATATACTTTAAGTACACAAAAACATATTATGCAAAGCTATCTTATACAATATTATTTGGAATTGTTTGCCTGCCTGTCCTTTCGTGAAATAAATGTTTTCATTAGACATTTAAAGGTCATCACCCAGACATAGATGTAAATAATGTGTAACACACCATGTTTAGATGCTAGATGGTTACAGTATATGTTAGATGTTTAATGTTTAAGATTTTTAGGTGTTTAAGTTGAGGTAAGTAAAGGGGCGAGATATAGAGAAATGTCTTGTCAGAAAATTTAAAGTAATTTACATACAGCTAATCTAATTACATTTGTATAGAAATGCACATGCTAAAAATAATATTAAAATAATAATAACCAAAAGGTTTGAGATCCTTTAAATAAGGTGGAGAAGACAGAAGGTGAGGTGCATCGGGAAGATGCCATTACATTGTTTGAAATCTTGACATCATCATACTTTATGTGCATATTAAGCCAACAGTTTTAGAACGTTCTTAGCCCCGGGCTAAGGTTGAGTTGGCCCGGGGCTAAGAAAGCGTTCACACTGGCACAAATCCTGGAACTTTCCAAAGTGGGCTAACCCCGACTTTAGCCCAGGGCTAGCTGACCCTGCTCCGGAGCAGGGTTAGCCCCTAGTTTTCAAGGTTAGCTCCTGAATATCCACTAAACATGGCTAAACACGGGGCTAAAACATGCCAGTGAGAAACGGGGCTAAATTAGCCCTGTTTTAGATCTTAACCCCGGGCTAAGAGCATGCAATGTGAAAAGCCCTAATCTGTCATAGCCTACACAAATCAAGCATGAGCCATCCCAATGGTGTGACATAAAAGGCTAATTGTAGCCTTGTAACGCATTCCTGCCTGTTACTCACTGATGTCGTAAAATAAGGCCACATACAGTAAACATAAGTAAAGGCTGGCTCTGCGAGACTACCTTACATCCTGCATAATTATGTAGTCAACGGGTTTCATGTTTGCACCCGTGGTTGACCCGTACACGTGAACCATAGTGCCATCTTCAGGTCGTTCAGGCTATAGACTTAACAAATTCCTGAAACTGGGCAAAACGTTTTTTTTTTTCCGAATAAGAATAAGAAAAAACAGCAAATACAAGTAAAACTGTAAGATGAATTAAACTAGAAGGTAATCCACAGAGAGATTGATGTTGAAAAACAACATAGTTTACGAGGCTGATCTAGGAGATTATAGGCAGCATGACAGAGAAGAAGCGCAAACAAAGCCTGTGAAGGACAACAAGAAGAAAGAGAGGAATACACCTCTTTGCCTCTCATTAGCTGGAGTTCCATTGCTCGCGGGACCAAATAGGCCTACTGTCGCCGCGACGATGGTTACTGTTCCCGGCGGCAAGAAATTATGATTTTAATTACAGCAAAACTCCCTGTCACTCAGGTAAACACACACGGACACACAAACACATGCCACGTGCGTGCGCACGTGCATGTACACAAGCACCGTCTAGAAAAGCAGCTGTGATCCGTGCACTTTTCACAGGTTCTGACAGGGGCTGTCAACCTGCTGCCACGCGGCCAGCATCCTCTGATCCTCCCCTCACACAAAACACACAGAGAGAGAGAGAGAGAGACAGAGAGACAGAGAGAGAGAGACAGAGAGAGAGAGAGAGAGAGGATGTGGCCGGTTTGCTTCTGCATGATGTGGTGGCCCTAAACCTCCTGATCTAGCTCTTTAACGCAGAAGTCAAATCAAGTGCATTTATATAGCTCTTAATCACTTTACAGTCTCAAAGGGCTTTACAAGCCTATTTCACATAGAAATAATATAAACGACACCCCCTTAACCTGCTCCTACCCGTGGGCAAGGAAAAGCATCCTTAAAACCCCAAAGGGTAAAAAAATAGAAGAAACCTTGGGAAGGGACCACAGAGGGAGGAATCCACCCTTCCTAGGATGCAATATAGGGCAACAAGAATTAGCAATTATACGTTGAATGAAATTAATAATCACTTTGTACAGTGCTAACTAACACTTTGTAAATATTAGGGATGCATCGATTGATTGGCAGATCAGAATTGGCCGATTTACACTCAAAATACGAGATTGGTTTTCTTTCTAATGGTCGATACGGAAAATCGACTGTTGTCCCCCAATAGACTTGTGTGCCCTCCCTCAAATATGACCGCAAAGTATATTGATATGATTTCATTGTTCTTGATGCATAATGCAAATATATAATCAAAGCATTTGCAAACAATTCATGCAATGCATTTTTTTCTCTGCACGTGTGACGCAATAAGATTACTACATCATACTACTACATCGGTATAGTATAGCTCATTTATCTAGGCCCTACATTATCTGCTGAATTTAAATAAAATGGCTAGACTATACAGTAGGCTATCATATGCATTTCAAATCTATAAGCTATAGCCTAAATAATGTGCCCACCCATTTTAAATGTATACGTTAGTAGGTTATTTATTAGACTAAAATTATAATCAGTAACGTAATTTTTGGATTACCTACATCTAGTAACATAATATGATTACTTTCCATTACTTTTAGATTACTTCACTCTTAAGCATTGTTCTTTGAAATGCCATCCAAAGCAATTTACTGTGTTGGTGGCACTGCATCTTTTTAATTTTGTGACTTTTGTGTTTTATCCCTGTGTTGCTCAGGGGCTCAGATTGAAGTAGTGCTTTATTTCAATTATTTATTAAAGTAAATTGAAGGTAATAAGAGAAGAGACAGTTGTTTTATGGATTTTTCTTCTGCAAACTTCCCTTTTAAATGTGAAAATAGTCCTAGACGTAATCATCACATATTTAAAAAATACCTGCAATCTGATTCCACTAACTGTAATGAATTACAGCTACAGTTTATTTGTTATCAGTTACTTCCCAACCCTGAGTGTGCATAATCGTGAGGCTTGATTGTCTGGGGTGCAGTGGAACTCAGCAGACATGTTGTCCTTGACAGCAGGCCGCTGTGAGCTAGTACCACACCAGCCTCATTTTCACGCTGTGCTCCCAACAAGATACCCAAGTGGCACACATGGAGTTTCATGACTGGTGTTGAGCACTGGGATAGAACTGAAGTGCAGAAGCCCTTGAATACACAGTTAGCCCTAGCAAGCACACAGAGAGAGAGCTCCGGACAGCTGTAGCAAAGATATTGGAATATAATAATATAAATAAGATAGCGTTGTAATGCATTTCAATAGAATAAAAAATGGAGCACTTCTGGTCTCATAAGTAAGTAGACATTTCACTAATGGCATTTTGCTGTAGAGGCTGATATAGGCCTGAAATAAAATAATTTTACCACAAAACAGTTTGCTGCAGAAATACCGTTGTGGTACTCATTAACGCTATGATAGGTAACAGTTTGGTTGCATGGAACACTGGGTGGGTCAATCTGGTCTGCATAAAGGGGTGAAAAGTCTTCCTCCTTGCAGAAGTGCCTCATCTCTGTTTCTAAGCTCTATGGCTCTATGTGTGTTTTACACCGTGTGTCTTTCACATCAAAAATAACAGTATAGTCCTCCATTAAATGATAGCGACCACAGGACCTCAAATGGCCTTCACTGAAAGGTCCATGGGTCTCTAGGGGGAAGGGTAGAGAAGATGGTGGGAGGATGTGTGACGGGTGCACGACATAAAGCTCAGATTCAAACACAACGCATTGCATAATTCCAGACACAGACCGAAGCGTTTGTAGAGAGACAGGTGATGACCTCGATGTCACTTCAATGTTATTGTGGGGTTACTGTATGTTGACATATTCATGGTCCGGGGCTGGCGTGTTCAGTGAAAATATTGCTTCAGTAATACACACTGTGACATATCCCCGCTGTGACAACATTAAAGTGACAGCGACGATTCGCTGCTGAGCCTGACTCATTTTCGGTGGAAGCTGAACCTGGTAATCCGCCAAAACCAAGTCAGCCACCGTATCGCAGATGAGGGTGATATCAGCGGATGTGTCCCTTTATGCACACGCAAACATGCTTGTTTCCGGAAACACTCCACTATAGGAAACGGATGTATTCCCACCGGCTTGCTGTTGTGAACACACAGTAAGGTGTGGCATGCCGTCAGGAACAATGCAGAGATCACTGCTAGAGAACCTGGCTAACTTGGACCATGTGAAGGGTCTGCAAAGTGCAAACATTATGCAGTCGATCAGATATTGCTTGTTTATCTACTGTAGCATTCAGCAATCAATGGAGGAATATTCTAAAGGTCATATCCACACATGTTAATGCTGAATAATTAAGAGAGACTAACTACATGTAGGCTACTAAGATTACTAATGGTTAAATCATAGAAAATATGAAGAACAATAATATGTATTTAGCTTAATTAATATCAATTCACATATTGCTCCTTTCGGCTGTCTATTAAAACGTTTTACGTTTTCCTTTCAAACTGAAGATTCAGACCATGTGTATAAGTGTCCTGCAGCTCTTTGTAGTTTTACATCTATTAATATTGATATTCTTTGCCCTTACAGCCTCTGTGTTTGTCCTGCATCACTCATTGAACCCCTCTCTCCAGATAGGACGTGTCGTTTTACTGAGCAAACTCACCTCTATGCACCTTCACTAAAGCATTGAATAATTGATCGTTCCCAGATCTAGGCTTCGTTTTGTCTCTGCTGACTACACATAATGCGAGGCGAGGTTAAATGGATTTGAATGCGTCTCTGTGTCTGACACAATGACTATTGTTTATTGAAGTATGCGGCTCTCCTGCAAGCATGAGTTATTAATATGACATGGAGTCCTTTATATTATATTGAATGGACCGTATGTGACCTCTGTGTAAATATGCCTCTAGTCAATAATAAAGATATTGGATTCCATATATCGCCCGGCCTGCTCCAATGCCTGACACGCCCTGGTGTCTGCATGGAAGTAATAAAGAGCCATGTTGTGTGTTTTTTGGTCTTCAACATACATTTTCAATAGTAGAACAATATAAAAATAAACATAAAGATGCCACTTTGTATTAACAAGACCACCAACAGACAATCACATCAATACATATATAAAAATTTATATTTTGAAAGACACTGAATATTAAAAAATAGTAAATATGTACTGTATATAACAATGGACACTTTATTAAGGTAGGAAGTTTTGTATTCACATTAATAAAATAATTAAAAAAAAAGAAATACAGGAAAGTCATCTTTTTGAATTTTGTCTGGGAAGTGCAGCTTTCAGCCATGGCTTTCTCACTTACACCTCTCCCTATGCTGCATCCTTTCATCTGTCTTCAAGGTTAAAAGTTTCTCAAAGCATTCCCCTGGCTTGCAGCTCTTTGTCTTTCTGTTATCCTCTCTGCCCACCTCAAGAGGCCGCATGAGTGGTGGTTGGGGTCTTGCTCTGAGGGCCGGCATTACAGAAATACCCTGTCTGCACCATCGATCTCTGCCAACATTCGCTCCTGTAGCGCGCTACAGTCCTCGGTGGCCGAGCAGCCTTGTTGGAATGGTAAAAATAGCAGCACCAGCATAGAGGGGAGAAGCAAAAGACTTGTAAGAAAAGATACAAGGCAGTTAATTGTGGCAGGTGAGAGACAAAGAGAGATCTGAAGGATGTGCTGGCCAAAACAGTCCTACAGAGGCCACGCTCTCCGCTCTTTAGGTGAGAATAATGATATGCTCATGCCAGTTGGTCATTAGCAGTGACCTCAGCTACACAGGCTGGAAAACGGTGAATGACAGCAGTACCACACTTTTTGTAAATTCATTTAAACGTCAAATGTTCGTCATTTTTTAGTTTTTTTCTTCTTCTGCATTCACTAAATTGAATTTGACATTTGTGATTTGCTGTCACCTAAGAATACAGTGAATGTTAAATGGAGCCTTTGTCCATAGTCCCTTCTGACAGGTGCCCGCTGATGCATCTGGGCAGGCACTATGGACCTGCCTGCCCAGCAACCAGTATAAAGCACTACCCCTTGACTGGTGTATTATAGCCAAATAGATAACAATAAGCATCCTCTGAATTAGATATCATCCAGCCTAAATGTAATTATGAGCAATTGTTTTTTATGAGCGTGACGCAGACTTGCAGAGACATTTAAAACATCAGCAATAATCTCAAATAGTTGCGGCATCTAAAGAGCAATTGAACTTTTGTTAAACTCTTGACTCTGTAGCTCCCCTGCCTCAATATGAATGCTTGTGCAGTCATCTGCCATATGTTAACCTCTTGTTTGTGGTAGGTACAGTATACTGTACTGGCAACTGGCTTCTGTGTCTAGAAAGCTGATGAAGCCAAATGTAGACTACTGTCTGGAATTTACAATTTTATAATAATTGAAGTTATATTTCTATTGAATCTTTAAAACATAAAGATATCTTAAACTAGACAGTGTATCAATTCCATTCCGAGTAACCAACTACAGTATCTTGAGAATACACGCTTTTTAATTTATACTGTATGCTTTCTTGACAAACATATTTGGCGGGTGAAAATACACATTTGGTTCGGTTCTGCTATTTCACAATTTTATGCCAAAACGTCAGTGATTTAAGGCAGGGTTCCCCAATCCTGGTCCTAGAGCAGGGTTCCCCAATCCTGGTCCTAGAGGGCCGCTGCCCTGCATGTTATAGACGTCTCCCTGCTCCAACACACCTGATTGTAATGAATGGGTCCTGATAACGAGCTATACATTAAGAATCCGCTGTGTTGAAGCATCTAAAACATGCAAGGCAGCGGCCCTCTAGGACCAGGATTGGAGATCACTGTCCTAGAGGACCAGCATCTTTTAGGTGTCTCCCTGCTCCAACACACCTGATTCACATGAATAGCTCGTTATCAGGATTCTAACGACCCATAGTCACCCATTAATTTGAATCAGGTGTGTTGGAAGCAGGGCGACATCTAAAACACGCAGGAAAGCAACCCTCCAGGACCAGGGTTGGAGAACCCTGTTTTAAGGGCTCAACTGCACCCTCTGATTCCCTCCCACAGACACTTGGTAGCCTAATATGGCTAACACAGAGCTAAGCAGCCTATGATGATATTACGTTGTCTTAAATTCTAACTCACTGCTTTTATTCATTATAAAGTGGGAACTTATAAATATTGAAAGAATGGTAATGATAACTAATATTACCTCAGGTGCCCATGTGACATGTCTGTGTAGCAACTGTCTGAGAAGGTGTTATGAAACACAGACTCTGAGAGGTGACAGATGGTGTGAAATGCAAACAGCGCCTCTTGCTATTCGAGTAATTTGAAGACAGTATTTGTTCTGAACCCAACAGTGAGATACCACATCAATTTTGGTAAAAGTTTCATTCATTCCAATCTGTCATCATCACCACGACTTGCTAATTGACAGCGACATAACCTAGAGCTCAGCTCATTTGAGCCATGCTGATTTAAGCATTAATAGTTTCCACCTTCTTTGATCGATAAGATGTAGGCCTACGTGTTTTCTCGCTGTCAAATGAAATGGGAATTCATCTTATTTTTCTTCTCTCTATTCGCCCTCATCGCAACAATTTGCCGCTGCACGCATTCTTGTTGTTGTTGTTGGCGCTGGTGGTTAACTTTTCCGGGGGATAATGGAACCGAGTGGACTGCCTATCGATTTGTTTGTCTAGCTATGTGAGTCAGCTCACACTCTGAGCTGGAGCGATGTGGTTACATTTCTTTGTATGGCGCTCTAGCCCACAGCATCACCGCTTCACATAAAGGAATAGCAAGGAGCGGACCATGGGTACAAACGAGCCATGTACCAGCTAATAACAAATAATACATGTTCAGCCAATTTGTTTTCCTTGGATGGTGGTGATGAATATAATCTATGATGTAGCCTTCAAACAAACAGTAAGCCGCAGGAGGCAGGAAACATTCATACTTTGTCTTTACATTTTCCTCACTTAGAATTAACTACAGAGTAGACTACAGTGATTTATCCTGTCAATATCACACACAATCCACATACTGTATGCGTGTCGGTGTCCCCACCCCACAGCAAGTTGCTTCTGACTCTGTCAACACAGTGACGCGTAGAGCGATTCTATCAGACTATTTCTCCATGTCTATCTCGCGTTAACAGATAAACACACACAGAGAGAGAGCAAGAGAGAGAGTGTGTGAGGGAGAGAGAGAGAGAGAGAGAGAGAGAGAGAGACACACACAACTAAAAGAACTCTCCCATCTCTTCCAATTTCCCAGGTGGCTTGGCTTCAGAGACGGTGCAAGGCTCCATTATGCGATAATTTGAGTTGCCTGCTAGCCACAGGAGCGCTGTAGTAGTGTGTGTGTGTGTGTGCTCGCGCGCGCCTGTGTGTGTGTGTGTGTGTGTGCGTGTTTACCATGGTGTGTACTAAGGGGGGTGGGGCGGGGCTGGGGGCTGGGGGTGCTTTCATCCCAGCAGATAAACAGTGCTTTAAGGCCAATAAAGCAAACAGCATGGTCTTAGTGTCTGCTGGACACACAGCCATGTTCATCTGGCAGTCAGCCCAGACTCTCGCCGGAGCTACAACTGGCTGGCCGCCCATCTATCTGTCTCTCTTTCTTACACCCCCACCCCCCCTCTTCTTCGCTATACAGTCCTATCTCTTATATTTATGTACTGTATTCTGTCTATCTTGTCCTTTATTACTCTGTCCATTTTGTTCTCTTCCCCTGTCCTTCTGTCGTCCAATAAGGGAAGGGTTTGGCTTTCACCATGCTCTCACCAATGCACCAATGTTACCTACACAGTTGGCAGCTGTCTACGACATCCCGGTAGTAATTATCTTGCAGTGAGACAGCCTGGGCCACATAGGTGGAGGCATTCTGACCCACAAACAAACCTACACACACCTAAACACACCTACACACACACGCACACACACACACACACACACACACACACACACACACACCTACACACGCACACACACCTGCTACACACACACACTCTGTGGTGTCAAGGTTCGCTTGTCCTTAGCCTCTGGCTGGTCCTCGTGTCTGACCAGATTAGCATTTTAGGCGTAGCACAATACACTTACAAATGCAAAGCACACATACATGCACATCACCCGTGCAACAGATGGCTTGCCTGAGATTGCCATGGAATTAGTTTACCTGTAGATAACTACTGTATATATAACTGAATCTTGTAACTGAATACTGTATAATTACAGTGAATTACATTAACAACTGTGAAGCTCTCTTTGATTATATCATTATATAATAAGTCAATCCAGGTGAACATCCCCTGACTTGGTAAGTGGCTTACGCTATGGCTGGCCAGTATTTTGAGGCAATTTCAGAAATAAATAAAACAAGGTTACACTGTTGAAACTGATTACAGGGCATTTTGTGGTTCAAGCGCCCGAACCACAACAGCTGTGATTGGTTGGGTTTGATTTCTGCAGGACTCAATAACACTTGTCTTACACTCAAAACAACATCAAATTAAATGTTAACAGTTGAGGATGTGCATGAATTCATGTAGTTTCATAAATAGGGAAAGCTAATAGGGTGTGAAAAGGACATTGCATCGCAGTAAAAATAAGTTTTAAGCATAAATTCGAAAACATATCATCCATATTTTTTTAATGTAACTTTTCAAGAACTTGGCGCACTCTTGAATGCAGTGAATGTAAGTGCGACCAATAGAATGTCGATGACATCATATTCTGAAATATATAACTAAACGCATGCAAACTATTACATAACCGCGCACAATTTCTCTTCATTCTTATATTTAACTCTATCAGGGAAACCTCTTTTACCACACAAATCATTTTATAGTTATGCTATCTGACCATTTTGTCATTAAGGGAATCTGAGAACGTGTAGTTACAGTTTGTGTTGTTGATACGGACTGAGCCAAGGTAACAACACCGAGAACGCCATTAACCCCAGCCCGTATGTAGGGTATGCAGGATAGGAAGGGGCCCCAGGGCTAACACGTCAACCATCATTTGTAGGGGCTCCCTCCCTTGAAAATGGTCAGGACGGAGTGATGGAGTCATACACAGACATACAGCAGCAGGAGAAAAACATTGTGACCCACGGGCCCCAAACTCAAGTGGCTCAAAACTCCCATACGATGAGTTTCTTTTTGCCTGCTGTCCGCTGGTTCGTGACCTCCATCACTCACACTTATACGTAATGGGGATTGCACCTCGGCTCGATGGGTGGGGGTGGGGGAATGGTGGGGGTGTCCAGCCCCCCCTACTGCCAGAAACCTCTGTTAGATGTTGACGTGAGCATGACATGAACATTGCGGAAGGGAACATCTATCTCTGCATGCATTTTAACAAGGGAGCCTGACTCCAATATGAATGCCACCCAGCACAATGGT
>JAODTR010078090.1:0-15039 GCA_025399935.1 Amblyopsis rosae | reverse complement strand
CTCTCTCTCTCTCTCTCTCTCTCTCTCTCTCTCTCTCTCTCTCTCTCTCTCTCTCTCTCTCTCTCTCTCTCTGAGCATGCCAGACAGCCTGAACTGGCAACACCCACACAGTGAAAAGGCGGGGATTAAAGTCCTGGGTAAGACTGGTCCTGATTGGCCAAAAAGGGCTTTTATTCACAAGCAGATAGCCAATAAAACCCACATGGGTTGGTTTGTAACTGAAACCCTGCCCCATCCATCCTTATGGAGGAATGCAGACAAACCTCACAGTAAATCCAAGTATGAGAAAGAGTGCACAAAAAGTGAATTAACAGAAGAATTATCAGAATGCGCTTCTACGTAAAGTGTCATGTTTCAAGAACATTGCTGATGTTCCTATAGATATACTGCAGGTTAACAATAGAGAAGTCAATCTGCAGCGCTGCACTTGACCTGCCTACATATCGTGCACGCACAGTTTCACAGCATAAGTATTACGGTTACACATAACGCAAAATTGACAGAAGCCAATATTCTCCCGTTCACTTCCATTCTATAAACAAAGGGGCGAATAAAACATTTGTTGTGGTGAAGCTATTTCGCATCTTCATTATGTCAACTTTGACCTAAGGATGTGGTCTCAAGCAACAGCACGGATGTGTGTGTGGTTGACGGCTGCAATTAGCTGTAGTTTTCTTAGCGAGGCAGGATGGAATGGAGAATACGTTTTTATTCCGCATAAGGCGGCAGACCAATACTTTTTCATTTGCGTATGTGTGATCGTGTGATTATTTATTGTTTGTAAAACATTACAGTTTTTAGAAGGTAATAAAATGAATTAAATAAATACAATAATAATTTAGGCCTACATGCTGCGATGCCTACATGCTGTTAATATAGCTTACTGCATTGTGTCTGTAGCCTATTTAAAATCTTATGTAAACACAAAAATGTCTAGTAATTTCATGTCTACATAAGCGTCTAAATCTACCTAAATTATGTTTTGCTAAATGCAGCACAATACCTGTACCTATATTTTAATACAGTTTGTTTAGTTTAATACATGGTCCATAAAACATCACAAAATATGGTAACGATCATGGCAAAAGAAACTAACTTGTGTGCGCGCCACTGTGTGGGTGTCGCTGCTTGCCAGCGCTGGCTCGACTCCATGGTTCTCAAACAAACTCCAAGGAGCGTACTTTGCTCGTTCCCTACGATGATGTCACACAATAAAAAATTGCTTTCCTAGGCTTTAGGAAACTTTTTTTTTTTTTTTATATATCATCGACTCTCCCACATTAAAGTATTCTTCTATAGAGTTTCACAGAGGTTGGGATCCAACGCTATTGGTGCATTACCGCCACCTACTGTCCAGAGCAATTCTACTCTCTACATCAGGGGTGCCCAACCCTGGTCCTGGAGGGCTACTGCCCTGTATGTTTTATATGTCTCCCTGCTCCAACACACCTGATTCACATTAATGGGTCGTTATCAGTCTCTGCAGAAGCCCATTCATTAGAATCAGGTGTGTTGGAGCAGGGAAACATAAAAAACATGCAGGGCAGGAGCTCTCCAGGACCAGGGTTGGGCACCCCTGCTCTACATGGTCTAGATTAGTATTGGTGCATGACCGTCACTTACTGTCCAGAGCATTGCTAGTGTCTACATGCACTTTTTAACAAGGTCGGTCAGTCTTCAGTCGGTCAGTTCTTATCTCATCTAGTCCCACTATGAGCATCCGGTAGACATTTGGATCAAACAAATGTTAACAGGGCCATTAAAGAACACGATTCTGGCCTCTGGCAGTCATAGTAATGAAATCAAGGGTTGTTGCACCACTTTCGCATACAATGGGAGTGGGAACTTCTGTGAGTCATCATGAGTAAAATATACGTGTACATGTACTTCAACCAGTGCTTTCAATGTGTCCAATGCTGTGTATCTGATAGAAATGAAAACTGAGAAAAGGTCTGACCACACGAGACACAATGATAACTCTGCTCAGGCATTACCGGCAGGCTTGTTACAGTTTATGGAAATACCCTGCCCAAAATTAAGGAGGTTTTGAATGCAAACAGGAAATCCTTCAAGTGACAAATCGTGAAAAATTAGAAACAATGAGTCACCTGTGCTGTGCTGTCAGTTGAGTCACTAGCATGCCCGGGATATGAGGTCGTAGGTCACATGTCTCATTGCTAACATTCTAGAGAGAGTTGGCATTCGCGACCCGTGACGCTAACACAAACGCAGACAAACATTAGCGTACTGTAGAAAAACTTCCCCCATTACTTGCTTAAAAATGGACTCAATGCAGTAATGACACTGGTACTGTTGACATGTTCACACCAACATTATACAATACACCAACATTATATCATTATATCATGAAAGACATGCTCAGTAAGACCTTCTACTGAATAAATGCTGCCATTGTTATGTTGACCCAAAACACACACACACACGCAGGCATGTAAGCGCGCACACACAAACACACAGCTATACTAAGAAATGAAGCCTGCCTGTATTCTTTGTCTATTTACACAGTGACAATGGAAAGGTAAACATTTCACACAATATCATGACTAAATATTATTTATATATATATATATATATATATATTTATTTTTTCACAACTCTAACACGTTTTCCAATTGCTTGGATACAATACACATAAAACTAACTATCTAGAGCATGTTCTGAGATTGAGTTTTGAGTCACATTACTGTATATATGCAGGCGCTTGATTATTGATTTGACATTATGTTACACATATTTACAGTATTGAAATGAGTGGTATCCACCTACATATAGTTAGTGATACTATAACATGGAGCTGGCAGGTGATCCAGGTCACAACAGAGGTCAGGTGGAGGAGGAAGATGAAGATGATGTTGCGGTCAAAGGAATTGCAGGGGACAAGCACCCCTTCTGAGAGGTGGTTGTGGGGCCTTGTCATACTGGCTAAGAGCTTGGTATACAATGATACCAAGATGCTACAGTAATGGCTAATGAAACAACTATTGTAATGTGGAAGAAGCTGTGGCTACATAAATTACAAGACAGAGTTCATGGAAATAGTAATCAGTACTTTGTTGTGCTTTTTACAGTAAGCCTTAGCCAGGTGAGGAATACTATGCAGTTGATGCTTTACTGCTGTCGTTGTTTTGTTTTGTTGTAGGTAATTCTTTTTGCTTTGATTAAATTAGAATTTGTTTTATTGTATTGTAATACATACAAATGTTTTTTAATTGTATTCAATGATTCCAAAAAAACTGTAAAACATGAAACTGAAAGTGGAAACAATCCAATAGTAAAACCCGATGGGAATCAAAATGACCACAAACCGCAACAACCACAGAAGGTTACAGAGGAAACAAGTTAGCTAGATAGCAGAGGAACTGAGACCAGCTATAGAAGGCCATAAAAGATCCTTGGAGACGTGATGATTGGAAAAGGTACAATCCCCTCAGACATTTTGAGATTTTAGGGTTTCTCTCAAAAAACAGTGTGTGCTCTGTGTACACTATTGTTCATTTCCAGATACTCTGAGGTGCTCTAATAGCTTTTCTCCATTCAAAAACAATCATGGTTTCAACATTGCTGTAGAGTTACAGTAGTTACCTCTATACTGTGTTCAGCGGTAACCTGTTGCTGCCACCAAGAGCTCAGTTCCCATCATCACAGCTCAAGATAACTTGCATAGCCATTTTCCTCTACAACAAATGTGTTTCAATCTCAATCTCTAACACTAGAGACTGTGTGTATGTGTGTGTGCGTGTATAAAATTTAAAACCAATACTTCTTGGTTTCCGGTGCTTGTATAAATGCTCAATTACAGTTTATGTGGTTTATCTAGAGCCTTCACATATTATTTAAACAAGAAAATAGAACAAACCCTTACCTTTTCTGTTTGTAAGTTGTAATAAATCATCAAGGTCACATTTTAGGCAACATCTCAGTGTAGTCAACAGTGGCTCTATCTCATCATACCACATCATGTGACTGATATCTAGCAACACTTCCTTTTTCATGGCAAAATGTTTGCACCTAATTTGTTTATGCATGTGTGTAGTGTTAGGCTACTTTACATGCCAGTGTACCTGAATTGGTGTTACAACTGTTACATGGTTGTCAAGCTGGTCACTGTAAGTTTTCCCAACAGCTAACAAGTCATTCCAATTTAGGCCAATGACAACCTCCTGACCGAATTAAACATTCAAGTATTTAGCCAATGCCAACATATTTAGTTGTGTGTGTGTGTGTGTGTGTGTGTGTGTGTGTGTGTGTGTGTGTGTGTGTGTGTGTGTGTGTGTGTGCATGCGTGTGTGTAGGCGTGTGCGTGCGCTAGCCTAATTTCACACGTATTTCAACCATTTAGGTAACAAGCGTCCATTCTTACAACATGACCTGTACTAGGGAGGTGTTTATGTAAAATCTATGGTACAGTCTCAAATTGCTTCACAACACCACAGTTATTATTAACTGATTGGACAATGTGGACATTACAGTATAGAAAAGCAGGTCCTAGGGAAAGTATTTGTGCTCTAACACAGAACAACATCCAATAAGTGAGTCCCGGTATACGCATGATACTGCCTTGCTCTAGCCAGGGCACATCATATAGGATAATTTCCACATACTAACATTTTCCCTGTGTTCTATTCACAAACATTGGGAAAATGGTGACATGTGCCATGTCTTCTTCTTAATATTATTATTATTCGTCATCATGTTTCTTCTGTTTGATGTGCTGATAAGTATAAAGGTTAGACTTCTCCCACCTCGCCCATTGCCCCTTGAACTCCTTGTGTGTGTAAAATACACACCCACAAAACAAAGTAAATTAGGCACTCCCATGATGTTTGCAGGAGCTATTACATGCACACACACTCACACACGCTACCTGACTACAGCAGTATAATGCTAAGCTATTAGAGAGAAACTCATGAGTAAATCTCTATCTCTCTCTCTCTATATCTCTCTCTCGTCAATTTTCAAGTCATTCGGAATGCTCTCTAGATGGGTTATGATTTTGATGAACAACAAGTATACTTTCCAAGGGCTGACAAATGGTCAAATTACCAACACATTGACTCTTTACAGCTGAAGGCTTTGGCTGGCACACTGAACACCATACTGTAGCAGAAGGCCCATCAGTTCTTAGAACATAAACATGACAAGAAATCGATATTTCAGGATGATCCAACTAAACATCACCATTATGAGACCATTAACAGAAAGGAATAATAAATAAGCCAAGAAAGTATTTTTGAAACGTTTCCAAGAAGGTAAACATACCAGTTCGACCATGATTGTCAACAACAAAGGACATTTCCCTGTCCCACCAATCTACCCATCTTGACTGCTAACTTCCTCTGTCACATCATAGTGGCCACACAAGTTCTGCTTTTTACCCACAATGCCCCTGGACTTCAGTGCCACTTCACCATCAATATTGCGATACATCCTTTCCTGGACCGTATTGCAATCCATGTGTTATAAAACACAAATTGCTATAGCATATGGGACTGCATATTATTTTTTGACATATTCCAAGGTGGTGGGAGGGAAGTGACAATGGTTGTTAATGACACTGAATGGAAGGAAGTCACGCAGCACGATATAAACTGGCAGACCACAACCGACTAGCTATAGTCCTCTGACTAAGAGCGCTTGAGTAACCTATACATACGTGCATGACACAAACACAACATTGTTGCAATACCAAAATAAACCGAAAAAAAAAGACGCACGCCCCGTTTTCAATCTACAAAATCAAAGTATGCACAAATATCAGCATTCCCACCACGGGAGTATTTTTAACGCGTGGTTAATGGACTATAATAAACACTGCATACTGTAGGCTATTGTATACTACAGAATAGCCCGCAGAGCTCCCATAGAAATAAGTTGTTACTTCTATTGGAGCTCTGCGGACAGCATTAACTACTGCCAGTTGATTTTCAACCTGCTTGGCCGTGGCAGCACGACATGCTGCGTCGAAATTCCCAAGGAGGAGACTACAAGGAGTCTGCAATGTGAACTGTTGAATTGTTGTTAGTGGTTGTATTGCTTTGTATAATAAAATTTTTGTACCAGGGCTTCCCCTGAAAAAAATATGTGGCAGCTAAGTCAGTCTTGAAAACGGGCAACACTCTGCCTTGCTCCACGGGTGCTAAAGTGCAAGTATACAGTCAGACCATATTCAAATAATACAGATTGCAGTTAGTTAAAGAATAATTGTTGTAGGCTCCATTAACAGCGGCGCTCACATCGCATTTAGCGACCATGCAACAGGCAGGCATGCAGGCAGGCATGCAGGCAGGCAGGCAGGCAGGCAGGCAGGCAGGCAGGCAGATGCCACCACTTGCACGGCCGCCCCTTCCTTCTAAATAGATGTTGTCGAACTTGCCTTCCATAATCTCCTCACTATTTAAGCGAACATCTCATTCTGGTGTCTGAAAAGCCCCTAACTTTACCAAAGCTATATCGCGTCTTAGCGATAACGACTGCGCACACGACGAATCGTGGAATTATCCGAAATATGACATAAGATTATGGGCAAATGGATATCCTAGTCTAATCTTACCTTCTTGATGAAATGTAGAAGTTAGGATCCTCGTGCCCGGTTGCTGACAGGGGTCGGTATGAGAGCGACGAAGAGCGACGCCTGTCACCACAAGCCGAAGGGCGTTACGGCTGTGTGCTGTGACCAAGCTTTCATTAAGGCTTCCTCTCTGAAACCACGCCCCGAAATAGTCCATATAGTTCCTGGGACTGATATATCAATCAAGACAGTTTATACAGTTGCCAGAGACTTTGCCTCATAGCTCAGACCTTAACTGGCCTAATTGTAAACATAACCTTAGCCAATTGGTTTACTATTGGACACCAGGACCTCTGAAATAGGATACTGTTTGGTTAAAGATTAAACAATAATTTCAAATAAATAATTCAAGATCACGGATTAGTTTAAACAAAGCAAATAAAGCATGCCCATGAAAGTATTTCCTCCTTTGTGCTTTGAACCCATAATCAAAAACCACCCACGATCAACCTGTCAGACAGACCAGTGTTTATTGGGATCAGGGAGAGAGAGATGGGCGGGAAAAAAACAGTTAATGCCAAGCTCCTGGTCTTCTAGGATGCAGCACAGATCAGTAGATTGCAGCTATTTGCTAGTGCGAGAGCCAGCCGGCCTATATGTAGGCTATGACTGTAATACTGCATTATATAGCCCGCAGAGCATGGTATATAGCAACACACTACCTTGTTCTCAGACACACAACAACAAAATTATTTCATTATCTATATCTTTCACCACACGTATACAAATGCTCTCTCTATCTCATACACTCGCTCTAACACGCACACGCACACACACACACGCTCTCATTCTCATCAGTTTTATTGCACGCCAAACATTTCAACACATCTATAATGTTTACAAATGTACCAATGTACATACAGTGTGCGCACCCCCCCCCCCCCTCCACACACACACGCACACACACACACAGACACATTACCTAATAGAATCTCGTGAATATCTCATACGCTTTTCCTCGCAGTAAAACTGTAAAAGACAGATCTATATTGCAGTAAAGCTACACTTTGGTGAATCCTGGTATATGACATTTTCCATAGTATGACAATGGCCTTATAAATATAAAATATCTTCAAATTGAAGAATACAGATTCCGGATTTTTTTATATCGTTTCACTTATCAGCAACATCGCCCAGAGAATTCAGAATTTTCGAAGAGAAAGAAAAACTACTCTGAAATACACTGTATTATTGGTGCACACATTAGATAATAGGACTGCACTCTTATAACATATAGTATACACGCACAGTATACTCTCGTTAGTCATCCATTGACTAAACCCACTTCCCTACATGTTCTGTCTATCGCTTTGCTTGCCGTGTGTAGGTGCTGCACCCTAGTGGTAGTAAATATAAAGTTACCTAGACTAATGCAGAAAAAGTAGGTTATGTGAGCTCGCCAATAAAATCGTAAATTATTATCGCGCAGTACACTGTGTCAAAAATTTGATATAATGATATGCGTAACTAAAATCATATAGTTCTAGTTTAGTATAGTTATAGTATAGTTTTATTCTACATTCTGCACTAGTACATATCCTTACGAATGTTTTTTACCAGGTCGATCTCACTTCACTTCCTGTTATAACAGTAAAGGCTCCCGTTTCATAAAGACCACCACATTCTTGGCATACTGCATGCTGGGCGCTTTAGGTTTAGTCGTCCACTGTGTACCCCAGGAGAAACACGGCGATGTTCTAGGTTAAAGCTCGATTTCTGTGTGCCTGGGTGAAATAACCGATCTCATGCTCGCTCGGTCTTCGCTGTGATGAGACTCAGTTGGGTCGGAACCGTGCTGCTGGCGGCGGCCGCCTATTACGTGTATCTCCCGTTACCGAGCGCTGTCAGCGAGCCGTGGAAACTCATGTTGCTTGATGCGCTGTTCCGCGGCTTCATGAGAGTGGTAAGATACTTGTCACACTAAATGGTAACATAAACACATTTTATTACAGGTCAGGTTGACATGACAATATAAGAATTGGCTAGTTTACATTGGGTAAGGGAGTTCAGTTGGAATTTTCGGAGTCCCACTCCATACCCTAACATGAATGTAATATATTTGAATAACTGAACTGTCTTTATGTTACAAGTCTACAATACTATATAGTAATAATAATTAAAAAAAACGTATGCAGCGAAGTTTTCAACATGTAGGCAAAATGTAAACGTTCATGGTTATGTTTTGTAAAATTTGTAATTGTTGGAATATAGGCTATTTATTGAATAACTCGCATGAGAATAAGCAGACATTTAACTGCAGAAAACGCAATGCGCTGTGGTGAAAACACATCAACACACCATACTGTAGTAGGCCTGCTGTGCAGCTAACAGGTGGTAACTGGCAAATGGCTCAGACAGCTCAAAACACGCCTATGTGAAGTCCAGCTGTGCTAATTGATCCCAGTTACACTGAATAAATAACTCGTTTATTTTAGCTCCCACTGAACCTTGAACCCACATGTCAGTAAACCACATGGTTCATGATAACGATAAGACCATGTAATAAGATTGTAATGTATGTACAGTATGCAACATAAACATTAACATGTGTGTTTGTGTGTGTGTGTGTGTGTGTGTGTTTGCAGGGTGACATAGCTCATGCGCTGGGTGTGTGTCACAGGGTGCACATGGTAAACAGGTTGGTGTCTTGGGCGGAGGTCATAGACGCTCGCTCCTGCTCCAACGTGCGTGTGTCCGACTCCACCTTGGGCAGCGTGCCAACGCGGATCTTCCAGCCAATTGGAGGGGCTGAACTGAAAAGGGGCGTGGTCTATTTCCACGGTGGGGGGTGGGCTTTTGGCAGTGGGCGTAAGTATTAGTCCAGTTTTGAAACCTGTCAATATAGCCATAATTCCCAACTTGTCTCTTACCTTCATAATCACAAATACGTTTTATAACAGCAATTGTGTACATGCTTTACAGGGATGCGATCCTATGACCTCCTGTGTCGCAAGATGGCAGTGGAGCTGGATGCCGTGATTATGTCTGTTGAGTAAGTATGTTCAATTCCCTTGGGCACTTAGAGCAAGGCACTAACAGTGCCAGGGTTATGGATTCACTTCACTGTGGAGTTTACTAATTAGAGCAAGGTAATAATAATGCCTGGTTTATAGGTTCAAATCCCTTCAAAACTGGAGCTGGATGCTGTGATTATGTCTGTTGAGTAAGTATGCTCCATTCCCCTTGGGCACTTAGAGCAAGGCACTAACAATGCCAGGGTTAGGAAGTTCAATTGGCTGCAGAGTTCAGAAGTTGGAGAAAGGCAATATGAGTGCCAGGGCAATAGGTTCAAATCCCTTTATACCGGCTTACATACAGCACGGCTAAATGGGCTAAATGGGTTGAGCAAGGTGTGTCATGCCATTTGTGCCCTAATCATAAAATGACGCTGATAACATGATTGCTTGTCACCCCGTTACTGTAGCTACCGCCTGTCTCCGGAGGCAGTGTTTCCTGAGCAGTACTACGATGCTCTGGCGGCGGTGCGAGCCTTCCTGTCCAGCCAGGTGTTGGAGCGCTACAGCATGCACCCACACAGACTGTGCGTTTCAGGCGATAGCTCTGGAGGAAACCTGGCAGCCGCCATGGCTCAGGAGGTGCTCTGATCTCACACATACACACACACACACAGTAACGTATGAACACTATTAGTGATAATAATAATAACATAGGCACATCACTGTCGTAGCATCAAGTTAATATAACCAGTGGTGTTTGATTATCATGGTTACTGTTACAATGTATATCATCTGTCCTCCTCAGATGGCATCAAACATCAGTGTGTCAGTCCGCTTTAAGGTCCAGGCCTTGATATATCCAGTGCTCCAGGCTCTGGACTTCCACACTGCCTCCTACCAGCAGAACCAGGCAGTGCCCATCTTGTATCGGCCCGTCATGGCCCGCTTCTGGCTGCAGTATTTGGGGGCCGATACTTCCCTGGAGCCCGTGCTGCTAGCCAACAACCACAGCTCTCTGGACCAGCTGGACAGCCACACCCGCTCTAAACTGGACTGGACCGCTCTGCTCCCTGCCCAGCACCAGAAGCACTTTAGGCCTGTCGTCAAGGCGACGGGGTCGCGAGGGGTGGTAGCCGCGGTGCCGGGGCTGCTGGACGTCCGTGCAGCGCCGCTTCTGGCGGAGAAAGGGGTTCTGGGTAAGACGCCCAAGGCGTACGTGATGACGTGCGAGTTCGACGTCCTGAGAGACGACGGGCTGATGTACGCCAGGCGCCTGCAGGACGCGGGCGTGTCGGTGACCGTGGATCACTACGAGGACGGTTTCCACGGTTGCATGATGTTCGCCTTCCTGCCCGTGAGGTCAAAAGTAGGACTGAGAAGTCTGGAGAACTACATTCGCTGGCTGGACGTCAACCTCTAGACTAGACAGACCAAAGGTCACCACAGAACCTCAGGCACAACTTAAAGAATGTACGGAAACTCTTTCTAAACGGGTTCAGAAAAGTCTGGGGTCCCAAAAAGACCTCGACACCTTGGAGCCATTGTTCCAACAGTCCATATGCTGGCAGCGTGGAGAGAGGGTCATTACGCTGTCCTGTCAAACCAAAGTCTGCAAATGGGCAAATCGTGAGCCAACTATGACTGTTGATAATGTGATTGTATAACTGTGATGAATTCACATTGTTCTTATTTTCTTGGTGATTCAAATTCTATTTTCAATCCTCTTCCTTCCCAGATCATTAAGCTATAATTGTTTTGTGTGACACTTTTATTGCCATAATAGTGTTCTCTTTTTTTTTAGTTATGATGATACATAATACAGACACATAATAGATATGGAAGGTAAAATTACTGTGTAGCGCACAGATGATGATGATGATGACGATTAAGATGATGGGGGTGGAACAATTTCTGTTGTCTGTTCTAACTAAATTGAAACATGCATGTCCCTGTTAAAGTGTCTGAACAAGACAGCAATCCCCCGGCCAAACCCAAAATATAATACAATCCAGATTTGACATGTTTGACAAGGACTAATAATGGAAGTAAAAACTAAATCTGTAAACTGACATTTTGGAGCTGACATAATGAGCAATTTGCGACCAATGTAGAATCAATCACAATGAAAGCCACTATTAAAAAGAACACAGTGACAAAAATATGTGCAAAATGACATCCAAACTAATGGAGAGCAGACACAAAGTCTGTATCAGTGAATATGTTACAGCTTTGCACCTTGAAATACACAGCGAAATGAATCAAGCACTGAGCATTTGCTTCTCAGAACCAAAACATCAGAGATGGTTAATATTGAGACAATGCATTTAATGCAATGTTTCATGAAGGGAAATTGGAATGTGGTATCGATCCAGAAGTTTCCAGAAAGTTTTATATTTAACAGACACTCCTTACCCATGTCACGTTGAGAAGATGTGAAGCTATTTTTCCCTTCTAACACACTGAGAGAATGAACAATTCTGCATGCACACACACATACTAACAATCAGAACAACCACTGTGTAATGTGTGTAATATGAGCACCTCAGCCAGTACAGCTGTGTATACTCTTTGCATTGTGCAATACTCTACATTTGACATTATCAGCACCTCTCAGAGCTCAGGAGAGCACAACCTGACACGGACATTCTCAAACATTGCTGTCCAAAAAGCACCACTGTACAGTAGAATCACTGGTGACGATAGCTGTGAAGATTGCTGCTCGGCATCGCCAGAATCAAACATTATGTACAGAGCCCAGTCCGAGAATTAAATATCTACCAGGTTCACTGTAAGCCTCCAACGCACCTCTCTTACAGTATAGTTCTGTTAACATGCCTTCAGCTGCAGGTTTCTTCACTGCTATAGAACTGAAACATGGCCATCGGTTATCTTATGTATTTATTCCATCCTGTTGCATAAGGGCCGTGGGGGCTACACATACACATTTACTGGCCTTTGGAACTAACAGGCACCAGATCGCAACGTCTTCCACATATTTGTTTGGCTTCGATGCATGATGCCAAAGATATGGGCTCACTAACATTAAGCACATAATACACTATATGTCAAGCCTAATATAGGTTAACAAGTGGGATATGTTATGGTTATTATGTGAAATAATTATGCAGACTTTACTCCTATTATTAGATATGGCATACTGTATAGTAATTCATGCTGTATAGCACATGCGTGTTTAGAGAGCCTTTTTACACTTAATATTCAGTTATGACTGAATTATGTCTCAGTGTGTGATCATTTGTTACTTGAATTTGGACACAATGGCCTCTGTTTATTGTTGTGGTCAATGACACTGGATCCACGAGTTAGTACATACCATTTATGGCACTGCTGTTGCGCTGTATTTGTGACTGGTAAACCAAAAAGGGTTATGATTGACATAAACAGTAGTTGTTTTTATTAAGTAATATCAGCCACACAATCTCATTTGTCTTTGTTTACAATAGTGGGCTTAAAATACTTCCTTCCGTGTAATATAAGTATAATATGTTGACAGTTACATTTAGAATTTCACATGTAGCCTTAAAACTTGCACTGGTATTTACTTAATAAAATTAATTACTTTTAATGACATACATGAGTTATCATTTAAAAAACAAATGAGTGTCTTATTTTTGGAAATAGGCCAATTTGTTATATGTAATATGTATGGCTGTTTATTTTAAGATTAGCAAGATAAAGATAAAACACCACACCTTGCATGGAACATGTTTTGTCCAAACTATAACTTGATTTAATTAACCGGCTTCAAGTAACCGATTTTGCAAGATACTTTAGGGTTGAAGCTTAGAATACTTGTTAATCTATGTTGCGAACACAAGTTATATACATCAGTGTGCAATATACTCTTTACTGCCAGCAGATGGCATTAACTTTTCTCAAATTGCTTACACTGAACTCAAACTGCAATAATTCTTATTTTGACTAGATAACAATATACTACACTGGTTAATATTCATGCTTAACAATGTATTCGTTTTCATATGAATCAATAGTTGTCCTTTCCTCCTATTCTTCTCATTTCAGTTGTTACATTTTATGACCAGTCCAGTAATAAAAACTATAATTTAAATGTGATGGACTTATTTTCGTGTTGTTCATACTATATGATGGCTGTTATTACCTTCATTATCATATGTGCTTAACTTTGAATAATGAATGTGCGGAACGAGGGATGGTTTAGATGCCAACCTCATCCATCATCCCACTTAACAACGTGGTTGAAGCCCGGGGCTCCATGCGTCCTTTGAACCAGTCTATCTTTCCCTCACTTTTTCTGAATTTCTCTAGCACGCATGTACTTCTGACAAGTTGGTGTTGCATTTAATTTCTTTGTATGTTATTTTAGGCTGCAAGTCTTTTTTCTGAGATGCGTAGCAGCCTATTGTGTGAACGTGTTGTTTAGTTGTAGCCTTTATAAAAACGGTGTTCTTTCTCTTCAAGTTAAAGCTTGCAGAGAAACAGGAATAGATTCCATCAAACCTGACAGTGTCACATACCGTTGGGTCACATGACCACAGACAGAGAGTCTTGGATCAGCAGCAACATGCTTTCTGACACCTGTAGGTGTGTGCGTGCGTGTGAATAACAATCCTAACTCTGTGTGCATTGCAGGTCAACATGCAACACAAATACTTAATATGCACACTGTACACGCACATACTTGTGTCTGTGCATCAGTGCATGTATATTTATGCACACGCTCTGTGTGTGGACGTATCGGCTGTGTGTACATGTTCAACACTTGCAGGGTGTATCTGTATCCATAGACACACACACACTCACACACACACACACAAACACACAAACGCACACACACGCACACACACACACACACTTACACACACATGCACACACCCCTGGACTAGGGGTGCAGCAGTTGCATGTGTGTAAACACAAACATAGGCAGAGCTAAACGAACACAAGCTGAACAACAAGCAATAACATTTCTCCTTAAAGATCCAGATCACCGAAACTATTTAATGGTTGGCTCTAACTTTTATGTTAGCGTTCATTGAAAACCTTCTCATCTATACACAACAAATTGTGGTTTTCACAGGAATGATCTACCATAAAACCTGCAGTCTGAACTAGCTCACTAGGGAACTAAAACAACCTGTGGCTGAGCTAAGAGATGAATTCACAAATTTCACAGGAATCCAGTTATATCTAGATATATCCAAATATATCATAAAAATAAACGAAACAGAAGAGGTGAAAACCTAACCCTTCTTCTGGGTGCAACCATATAGCCCAGTTGCTCTCAAAATGGGTGTTGCAAGACACAGCAGAAGGAGTCACGAGATGATTTTCAGAAAATAATTAACATTTTTAAATGATTCGAAATAACACATTTTAGCCATACTTGTTAGTAGTAGTCCAGTTAATATGTTACTTTGTGTCACATCCCTACCTGCAGCAGCACCCTCTGCTGGCCCTGCTGTGCAAAGGCGGTCTACGTCGCCGGTTTACTAG
>JAODTR010078068.1:0-15041 GCA_025399935.1 Amblyopsis rosae | reverse complement strand
AGGCGCAGTACCTTGAATTTGGGGCTCTGAGTAGTGGGGGCAATTTGTGGTCATGTGGTGAAGTTTGGTGTTTCTGGACCTTACAGTTTTGGCTGGCCAAACACTTTTCGTGGAGAAGAATAAAAAAAAAAGAAAATAATAATAATGAGAACAAAAGCAATAGGGCTCCTGCACCTTCGGTGCTTGGACCCCTAATTATGAAGACACCATGAAAAACCAATTGTATGGTATGCATCAACAGAAAATGGTAGATACAGGAGTTGTTACTGAAACGGAACAGTGTTCTTTCAAAAATGGTTCAGTAATTTAGCTGTATTTTGCGCTTGAGGTCTGGAGGGTTTGTGTCTGGGTTAATGTCTTCAAACTCTAAAAACGCCTCTGGCCATTGCAGTTATACAGTACAGGAATTAACAAATTGAATATCACTTTAATCCTAGTCAGATGCAGCATCATGACTGTCTGACCTCTCCCATAGACCAACAGTAGCCCATCCATCTCCTGCCCCAGCCAAGCTTGCCATGCAGCAAAATGGCACCTCCCCATCCCCAGCAGCAGAGGACAGCAGCAGCCAGTCCAGGCAGCAACCTCCCACAGTAGCAGCAGCCACAACAACTGGCCTCGTCTGGATCCTCCACCGTGGCCAACATAAAAGCATTCAGAAGAAGTAGGACCCTCATTACCAATCACTACCCCAAAACCAAGGACTTCATCTCCCGCTGTGTAAAAATAAGAGGGTTTTGTGGTGACATTTGACCTTTTGGCTATTTGTACTAGTAATTCATACTTGACACACCGTACTAAGGTTGTGAACTTCGGGACCATCGTTTTATGCTAGCGCAGTATTTAAAGTATGAAATGTTCAGTTGTAAAGGACAGGGAATGTATGTGTGGGGGACTTTACAGGGTCTTATACCACTGGTCCTCAAACCCTTAGGCCTCCTTTGACGTATAGCAGGCCAGTTTTATGATGGAAGAGAAATGTTGGCACATTGTACATTTATTGTCACCTTGGTCAGTTTATTTATTCTAAAAACACTAGAGTCAAACTGCAGGTTCAGAACCCTCTACAGTTTAAACATAAGTTATTGCAATTAATGTAACTGATTGGCTCAATTTAGTACATGTAATTTGCTATGTGTAATTCAAGTGACATCCCCTTGTATTTTGTGTAGATGAACCGTCGTTGAACCTATAGAGTTGCTGTTCCATCTTGTTACTTAATTACAATATTTTAAATGGATTCCTGCTCATGCAACCATAAATGCAGTGATAGACAGTGTAATATTTCTGAAGCCTGACAAATACATGAAAATACAATGGGGGGGAAACAACATCTGAAATAACAACTTGCATTATACAATTTATACTCAATAAAAATAATGTGAAATTAAATTTGGGGTAAAAAAAGTCTAAAATGCCTACTTTCAGTTTAATAACCTGTATTATTAGTAGAGCTGGCCCGAATAAAAAATTTTGAGATTCGAAGCTTTGGTAGAAAATTAATGGCAAATACACTAAGCTTCGGGGTCGGGAGGTATGATATGAAACTGTTCAAATCCAAGCAGGCTGTCAGGACAATTTGCAAGTTTTCAGGATATGCACGGCTACTATGTTTAAGTGTATAGCATATTATACACATTTTTTAAATACTGATTACTGTAATATTCCGTTCACAAAATAAGTTAGCAACTCAGCACTTTAGCACTCACATGTAAACATTAGCCAAGCTCTCAAAATAGCCCCCTTTAACACCTGAAATGATCCAATCAGAGCTGTCCTCAGTGACATACAGCCAATGAGTGTGTATGTTTTGAAAGATTAGACCGTTCCTTTTCTTACAGACAGAGCCAATTGCAGTCGATATTGTTGAAAGTAGTCAGTGTTGTGAAAGACAGGTTTTAGTTTTTTGTTTTTCACTGAGAAAGTAGTGCATTTAAGAAATCACATGCAAATTATTCTAATTCCAATTTTGAAAATTACCTAACGAAAGAATATCTGAATAGTAAAGTATTTGGGGCCAGCCCTAATTATTAATTATCAAGTACTCGGCGAACACAATAATAATGTCGTTTTCATAAAATGTGGTTAATGTGTAATACATTATTGTACAATTAATATGTTCCATAGCTTGATATGCTAGAATAAGGAAAATCACAGAATAGGCAGAATGGTTATTTTCCTTCTATATATATATATTTTTTTTTTGGCATTTTATCTTTATAATAGTTAGAAGGCTTGTTTAAATTCTATTGAAATTTATCAGGGTTTTACGAAATATTTGTAAATAAGAATTAGTAACTTTAAATGGTATATATAGTTTGTCTGTGATATGACGCTTGTACAGTAAAAGAAACGTAAAATTTATAAGTTTACATATTGTTTGTAAAACAAGTTTGGACTTTTAACCATTCACTTGTGTTGAAGTGAAGGGAATGTGGCAATAAGTAATGGATGTCCTTGTCAGCTGGAAGCCATAAAGGTTTTTTAACTACCCATCAATTTGTCGTGTTTTAGTATGTTTCCTTTATCTACTAAGTGGTTTTTCATATTTAAAATTCAAAAGATCAACTATTTTCAGAATTTTATACTTGTTAATATATCCAAGCATAGTCGTTTTATTAACTCTGACACGTCTAGGATGTAACGCAACAAAATTAGGCTAAATCTAAAGGGTTTCAATTCTCAGCATGTACAAAGTAAATATTTGTAAGAATATCAATTGGCTGTTTAGCAAACACTCTTAAATGGTACTGTTTTTAGGAAGGTGGCTTTTTTTTGTACTTTCCTATAGGGAAATTGTACTTCAACGAGCAATTCCTTAAAGGTATAGTAATTGAAGTATGCAATGTTTTTGTGGCATTGCTATTTTTTTTAAGATGAATGTGAGTGATACCAGCTCTAGCAGAGGCAGCAGGAATTGATTTAACCTAGCTACAATAACATAGCCCAATAGACCTACTGCATTTCTGTGCAATTGTGCATATAATTAATAATGCATGACATATTACAGTATTTGTCTACTGGTTTATATTATTTTTCAGTACACTATGTTCAATAGGCTATAACACTTTGTGCTGTTACCACTTTGAAAATTATCTTTAGTGCAATTGAACGCCAGATTACTGTTCTAAATTTGTTACCTTTTTAGATGAAAAACCATAAGAGTAAAAACATGATAGGCTGACATTGGTGTGATGTAAGCAACACATCTAGCTATAAATAATTGTATTACAGGGTTCCCACTAGTCATGGACATTCTGGAATATCATGGAATTTTAATAAATTATATTCCAGGCATGGAAAGTCAAGGAATCTTATGTTTTGGGTCAAGTCAGGCAATATGTTGGAATTTAAGTGCTTGAGAAAGGTTACTTCCCCCAACAAAAGACACAGAAGAGCAGAGCATGTCTGTTTGTTTTGACTTGGCAGGGATAATAATAGTACATGAAAAAAGTTGATCTACAAGAGAATTTGAAAGCAATACAGAATGCCTGATAGCCTTACTGCATTTTATTTTGTCACCTGATGCCTAGATTTAGAGTGTCTTTTTGTTTTATCCATAAAAAAAAAGATTTCACCATATTTTGTTGGAGGAAAGGCACAAATTGATGTTTTAAAATTGACCAGACTGCAGGAAATTGAATGTTTGACGCTCAAACGTTTCAGGGGGGGGACACCCCCAAACCCCCGTATAAGGAAGATTTCCCCTGCTTACAAAATCTAACTTAACCATTTATTGTTTACTTGTGTAGAACCTATGTCAAATATTATCACATTAATATTCAGTTGTCATTCTGCCCATCCGTTTTACACAGACATCAGTCAGGAAATTTTGCATTTGACTTAGAGTGGGAACCCTGACATTAATAATTGGTGTGTTTACAGCTGGAGAGCGAATGATCAAGCATCGGCTCTGGGCATTAGGAATTTTTCTCACAGAGATCATACAAATTTGAGGGAAATTGGCAATAAATGTATTCCTCACCAAAACACCAGTAGGTTTTTTTAGACAAATGTGAGGAACTAAGTTTATTCCTTACTAAAACATACTGGGAAATATCTTACCTTAGACTGCATGGTTCTGTCTGACAATTTCTCTCAGATAAACTTTTTAGCTGAGATTATAGTCTTGAAACCCTGTTTATTGTTTTCACACCCTGTTGGTGGACCAATCAGGGTGGGTTAGCGAGATGATGTTGAAGTCAAGCATTTTTCAAATGGTGGTAGAGCTAGATTAGGTGATCAAGTAATTGTAGGAACGGCGATTGATTAAATGCTGTCCAATAGTTTCAAAATTAACCAGAGGTCTACGCCCAGTAGACCTCAACATAGCAACGACTGCGAACCGTGAAAGTGAATTTTGGATGTGGTTACACCAGACTACCTTAGCCCTGCTTTGGGGCAGGATGGTCTAGTGGTCTGTATGTTGGACTTCCAACCAGAAGCTCATGGGTTCAAACCCTGGTGCTGGCCTACCTGTAAGCATCCTGAGCAAGATGCCTAACCCTTAACTGCTCCCAGTGGTTGCATGGCAGCAATTACCATCAGTGCATGAATGTGTGTGTGACTGGGTGAATGTCAGTAAAGCACTATATAAATGCACCCATTTACCTGCTTTTAAGACCTATTGAAGATGTTTTAGGTGGGCCTGAACAGTATGAAAAGCAGTATTAAATATAGTAATAACCTTCTGTTAATGGTACAATGTATTACATATGTTTGTACAGGGATTATTACTTTATTTTTTAAGATATTTTAGACTAGTGTGAAGTCATTACATTATCAGATTATATACATGTTAAGATATGTATGGGAAATATTCCACTATTGGGAAATTATTCCATTATTGATTTCTGCACGATGCAATACAGAAATGTTAAAAATATATGTTAATACTGTATTTCAATCAGGAGTGACTAGAGTCTTACTGTAAATAATGCAATATATTGGCATTAGGACTCCATCAATAACATTTAATACAAGGCCCTTCTTAGTTAAGTATGTCCTGATACTAGCAGTGATAAAGAATTCAGATTAACATTAAAACTGGTGGATGCAGCAGTGGTAGTGCAAAACACAGCAACTGAAATTACAGCATGGATTGATAGAGATTGAGAAAGGACTGAATCGTATTCAGAATGTGTATATAGTAGTAGCCAATCCATGCCCGAACCTTCACTGTAGTATATTATACAGCCAAAGAAAAAATTGAGACGACTGCAGCAGTTTCTCAGATTTGTACTATTTATATGTTAATATTTTTGACTTGCATGTAATATAGATTTTTTTAGATTTAGATTTATAGAGTTTTTCTATTTAAGTTATTTATTTTTACCTTTACAGTATTATACTTTAAAACTTTAATAAAAGTGCTGTGGTCTTCTAATTCTTTCCGCGACTATATGATTTACATTGCTAATTATCTACAGTGCATCTGGAAAATATTCACAGCTCTTAACTTTCTCCACATTTTGTTATGTTACAGCCTTTGAACATTTTCCTCAAATTCGACACACAATACCCCATAATAACAAAGTAAAAAAAGTTTGTTTGAAAGTTTTGCAAATTTAGTTTAAAAAAATCTATATGAAGAAAAATGAAAACATCCTGTTTCCACTGATCCTTGAGATGTTTTTACAACTTGATTTCAGTTTACCTGTGGCAAATTCAGTTGATTGGACATGATTTGGAAAGGCACACACCTGTCTATACAAGGTACCATACCACAGTTGACAGTGCATGTCAGAGCACAAACCAAGCCATGAAGCCCAAGGAATTGTATGTAGACCTCCGAGACAGAATTGTATCAAGGCACAAATCTGGATAAGGCTACAGAAAGATGTCTGCAGCATTGAAGGTCCTAATAAGCACAGTGGCCTCCATCATCTGTAAATGAAAGAAGTTTGGAACCACCAGGACAATAGGAAGAGTCCTGGTGGCCAAACTGAGCGGTCAGGGCTTTAGTCAGGGAGGTGACCAAGAACCCGATGGTCACTCTGACGGAGCTGCAGTGTTGCGTCTTGGAGAGAGGAGCACATTTTCACAAGGACAACCATTTCTGCAGCACTCCACCAATCAGGCCTGTATGGTGTAGATTGGCCAGACAGATGCCACTCCTCAGTAAAAGGCGCATGACAGCCCGCCTGGAGTTTGCCAAAAGGAACCTGAAGGACTCACAGACCATCAATGAGAAGCAAAATTCTATAGTCTGAGGAAACACAGATGGAACCCTTTGGCCTGAATGCCAGGCGTCATGTCTATAGGAAACCAGGAACCGCCCATCACCTGGTCAATACCATCCCTACAGTGAAGCATGGGGGTGGCAGCATCGTGCTATGGGGATGTTTTTCACAGTGGCAGGAACTGGGAGACTAGTCAGGATCGAGGGAAATATTAATGCAATGTACAGAGACATCCTTGACCAAAACCTGCTCCAGAGCTCTCTGGACCTCAGACGGGAGTAAGGATGGGACGATATACGATATTATCGTTTATCACGATAAAAATACTGACGATAATCGTATCGTGGTGAAGGTCCATTATTGTGATAATCATGAATATCCTCACATAAGTATGAATATTTACGAATATAAATGAATTATTTACTAATTGATTTATTAGCCTGCATCTTTCTAGTCAGTCACCACCATGGCTGAAGGCTCGGCTTGCCCATTGTGTCCTCCACATAAAAAAGATGTTTCTGATTTGTTGCAATACTGGTTTCAAAACTAAAATAATCACACAAAAAAAATATAGAACATATGTGTCATGATAATACAAATTATTGTTTCTTAACACATTTTAAGATAAAGTAAATCCATATGTTTTAGTGCAATTTTAAGAGTTTAATAATAATATAAGAAAGAATCGCGATAATATCGTCTATCGCAATTATTTTGGTCAGGATAATCGTGATATACATTTTTCATATTGTCCCATGCATACTGGGGAGAAGGTTCATCTTCCAACAACGACCCTAAGCACACAGCCAAGATAACAAAGGAGTGGGTTCGGGACAACTCTGTGAATGTCCTTGAGTAGCCCAGACTTGAGCCCGATTGAACATCTCTGGTGAGATCTGAAAATGGCTGCTCCCAATCCAACCTGATGGAGCTTGAGGTGTCCTGCAAAGAAGAATGGGAGAAACTGTCCTAAAGCTTGTAACATCATACTAAAAAATATTTGAGGCCGTAATTGCTGCCAAAGGTACTTCAAAGTATTCAGCAATGGCAGTGAATACTTATGTACATGTGATTTCTTTTGTTTTTTATTTTTTAATAAACTTTCAATAATGGCATACAAACTTTGTTATTATGGGGTATTTTGTGTAGAGCTTTGAGGGGAAAAAAGAGGTTAATCCATTTTGGAATAAGGCTGTAACATAACAAAATGTGGAAAAAGTTAAGCGCTGTGAATACTTTCTGGATGCACTGTATATTTTTTCACAGTCAGTAAGACCTCTGGGTAAATAAAATATGTAAACACCCACCCCAAACTGCATAATGATGATGTAGTCTGCATCATAAATTATTTTAATTACTGGATACAGCACATGTAGTAAAATGGATATTAATTTAATTGAACAATCACAACTTCCACAACCCAATCAGTCAGTTTACAATTGTTTTCTTCTTCTTTACTTGAAATATAATCAATTGAACATACATGTATGCATTGTTGGGACATCTCTGTCCCTGTCCTATGAAAGAGAGGTTTTTTTTAATTACAGTACAATATAAAAAAGTTATCTACAGTACTCTATATATATTGTATAAAACTTATACAAAACGATTCAGTCAATAAAATAATGAATATGAAATAGTTCCAGTTTTGAGAATAATAGTAGTGCCAAAGTAAAAAAAAAAGGGTTAGGGCTAACCCTAACCCTTTTTATGGATGTGTTGGAGACACTGGGTCATAACCTGGGTGTCAAAAGATGATTCTGGCAAGGCACAAACTGCTTGGATTGAACTAGATATTGCTCCCATATGTTAATCATGCTGTATATAGGGTGTCAGCTTTCCCACCAAAACGGATGCCATTGTTATGGGATAGTGTGTACGTGCCAAGCCTGCAGTCCAACAGGTCAGTCAGCCACAATAATACCTGCCTGTTGCTAATAGTCCAATGTATGGGAAGAAAGGACCAGATGAATGAGCCATATCCTTAGGTGAAGCATTAAAATGTAAATAAAACATCCCTAATCAACATGGGATAATAATCTTGAAACATTGAGAATGAGAAAACTAACTAGTACCTTAAGGTTTCTTTAAAGTGCATACATAAAACATGTATATTAAACATCACAAAATCACCTTGAAAGTGACAGTACAGCTCCATGCACGGTTAGTATAACATAACACACTGCCCTTCCCACACACTTCAGTCCCATTATAGAAATCACACTTTTAAATTATGCATAACTGCTGTACATGATGACACTATTTTAATGTCTCCATGTCTCAAGGAATAGTGCAGTATTGCCTGGTAATATACAAATGTGATTATAATACTTTGTGTTTAAATGTATTAACTTGAATGTAAACTGGGACCTTAATGTTGACTGTTGCTGTTTTTCATAGTTGACATGAAGCGAGTTGACATTCCCATGGTAATAAAAGTATGCCTTATGCTAAATACAATATAAAACAATTTAGTATTCAAAATCAACAATGAAAAAAAACATTATTCAATGTTACATTTATAATTGAATCTTATTACAGGAATAATTATGATAATACTCAAATGAAGCTTGGAAGGATATATCAAATATGATGTTAAGGTGCTGAGAATGTACTGTATGTACAGTATAAGCATCAACAAATGGTTGGTCTGCTGAACATATATCACAGAATGTCTCTCTACACTGATGTCACATTCTAGTGTGTGTGTGTGTGTGTCTGTTGTGTTTAAGGTCACACCATACATAATGAGATTTGTTCATAATGTTCTAAAGTCTTAACCTTAAACTACATAATAAAAGATTAGATCAAGGACACTTAATGATTTACGTGATTTACAATGAGTACACTTATGTATTAAGGAGCAGGTAAGACCTTTTGCGCAAAGATTATTACATGTAGGCCAAAACTGGGTCTCAAACCCATGTCCTTCCGGCTGGAAGTCATTAGACAGCCATATGCTCCCTTAAAGAAAACAAATTGTTTTGCTACAAGTGTTTATTCTGTGTGATGTTGTTATGATAGAACATGCTACCTTCGCCAACTGTAACCTCCTTATGGGTGACTTATTACCTATCATCACCATACCTGTAGGCACGTCATGCTTACAGTCACAGTTAATTCACTACATGTCATCCGTATATACTGGCTTATATTGGCATTGATGATCAAATGTGTGATTTGAGAAGTTTGACAAATGGAAATTAACTGCTTTTTGTGCTTTTATGAATACCACACACATCCATACGTGCCAGCAGCCAATGGTTGGTCATAGTCGAGTGTCCTGGAAGTCCTCCTCCGCCTCTTCCGGCAAGGCACTGATCTTGGCAGCAGGGGGCGCCCTCTTGCTGGAGTTGAGGCGGTGCAGCGAGGAGGGGAAGAGCCGCAGGCGGTCTGCGGGGCTCATGGCCTGTTTCAGGTGGCTGGTCTCGTTCAGGAGCTGCTGGATGCAGTCATATTGCTTCATGGAGCTGCCCTCCATCATCTAGGTGGAAGCAAACAACTGAATGAGGTTGAATGAGGTCATGCTCACACCTATACAATTGCTACACATGCATGTACTGTGAAGAGGGCTAGAGACACATGAGTCCCCTAGCAGGTGTGGGGATTTCAAGCAAGTGTTAGTAAAACACTTGTTTCAACCACAAATCAAACAGTGTTTCCGTTTATGTGGTATATGTGGTATATGCGTACAATCCTGTATAATTACACCTCCCATTTTGGGCAGGGCATTTGGACAGGCTGTGTATAAATGTGAAATATCTGAGAAATATTTAGAATAATATTCAAGAAAAATGTATATTGTGAACTAAAAAGTTGCGCTGCCAGAGCTGTACATGTGTCTGTTATACATTTACAACAGAAGTTTCATCTAGAAGAGAGATTTCTGAAGCAAGAGTTTAAACTAATATTTTATTTAAAAGGGTTAATTAAATGTAATCCTCAGACCTCAACATCTTTCATGACCACCTCTCACTATTGTTGATACAGCCATTTCCACAGTTGTTGTTGCTGCTGAGTACAGACCGAATATGGATGTTCCGCCAACCAATGAGCACTGAGTCCGCAGCGCATTCAGCAGCGATCTGAGAGAACACTGAATAATGGCGGACATCGATGTGAAGCACCGAGCATTTCTTTGTGAATTTTGTTAAGTAAAACCCAACATTCCTCATTCTTTGGCAAGAATATGAGGACAAAGAAAAACGTGAAAAAACAATTGTCAACATGGGAAAAGATTTCCACAGATGGCAGTCTCTAAAAGATTAAAAAGGACTTGTCTTATCACTGTTAGCCTACTTCTCTATGCCGTGACTCGTGAGTAGCCTATTATTTTATTGTGTTTTTGAAACCAATAATAGCTAATTAGATGTACTGATAACAGTGACGACACCCTTATTAGTGTAAGAGTATGGGTATTCAAACTTATATGTAAGAAGAGGGGGAGGGGTCGTTGGCGTGATTGTTTACCTACATGTGCTGCCATCTAATAGTCAAACAAGGGATATAGGAAGATAAGTAGTGGAGCTTTAACAGATGATAATTGTTAATACCATTAACAAAGAAATACAAGCATTTATCATGTGATTGGTCTTTATGTCATAACATTTTGTCCTAGGCTATTTTGCCAATGGTTAAAGGGGACTCCTCGTTTTGTTTGTGGTTGGCAAGTGTATGTGACCCAGGCACTTTCTTTCTGCTGATGGATTCCAAGGTGATTGGATGCGTATTCTGCTCAGGAGAAGTAATTTATTACTTCATAAAATGTAATGAGTAATGTGTTGTGAGAAATGTATAAAACATATAAAACCTTTTTTGATCCAAACACTAGTAATGATACTGATACATTATATACTGTAGAAATAGTAGTATAGTAGTAATAGTATTACTAAAAATGCTAACTAATAGTAATAGTAGTTAGCTAGTTAACGTGTACCAACCAGAAATGACTGACACTCCAGCAGGGGTTCCACTCTATGTTCAGACAGTATGACGGTACAACTGGAGAAGGACTGCTTCAAAGTCTTCCTGAGGACTTGCAGGGTTCTGTTCAGAGAAGAAAAACAAGATGTGAGCACTTGGAACTGTTTTAAAGCCTGTCCTTGTTTCTAAACACAAACCGTATGCATGCAAGGTGTCTATGCTCACTTGCTTTTCATTCATTCTCTCTCAAGCTGAGTCATCAAAGTGCTCAATCTGCATTACATGCATCATAAACCACCACCATCGCTAACCATACAAACACTCGCAATAGGAGCCATGTTGGTGTGATTGTCAACATACGGTGTGACAGGAACTGCACAGAACTACACACACCGTGTTTGACCTCTCTGTCTACACACACCCAGGCTGACATCTCTACACACACCAACATATAGAGACATATTCAGAACAATTCAAAGTTCTGATTTAAAAAAGAATTTACAATCTCCAAATTATGGACATCGTACACCCATTACACCCATTACATCGCAGCAGGCTGGCTGTACTGCATCCAGCCCCTATACTAACATGGGGTCGAGGTAAGCAGCGGGCTCATCCAGCAGCAGGATCCGGGCCCTGCTCAGAATGGAGCGGGCCAGACACAGCAGCTGCTTGTGGCCATTGCTCAAGACGTTCCCCCCGTCCTCCAGCTGGAAGTCCAGTTTGTCTGGGAACTGCTCCATCACTGACTTCAAGCCTACCTGTAGGACATGCAGGGCGAATACATGGTGAACACAGATCAAGTGACATGACGTTTCATGACATAATTTGCAGATGCCTGATCTTTATCTTTACATGTCATGTCTATGGGGCCATTATTGAAGCAAAACTATGTATTTATACATTATGTATTTACACATTCACAAATCTCAGTACACATTTACAGATTATTTAACACATTTACAAATCTCATTACGCACACAAGGATTGAGATACAGTTGCACAACACCATACATGTAATTTTATCTTAAAGCACATTGTAAAGTATCACAGTAAACAACTAAATCTAACTATAAGTTACTTAAAGTAATATTTAACTTTTTTGGCTTCAAATTAGCCATCCATTATTTGTACATGAAAACTAGTCAGTGGAGATGTTGAGCATCTTATTTAGATGTAGAAGTCATCATCATCAAGTTTTGAAAAACTTTGTCATGTCAAAAGATCAGTAGTCTACATTAGCCTATATGATCTTATTATATTAGGAAAGCTATACACTGTAAAAATAAATGTCATAAAAATGTTCTGGCAGCAGCGGCACCAGAAAATTACCGTAAAAAAACAGAAAAATACTGCAAGATTAAAAGTTATTTTTTTAAAAAAGGTAAAATGCTGTATTGAAAATATATAAAACTGTAAAAAAAATTATTCTCTTTACCATTCGTATTTTTAGAAGAAAAAATATTATAAGTCCTTTTAAGAATATAGTCATAACCCTTCAAAAAACTGAATAATTACTTTTTTAAATATTTTTGTACAGATAATTACTGTTATTACATTGAAATATAAATGTAAGACCATTCACATATACACCTTGACAAAGAGTTCCTCAGAGAACCTCTGTTAGTTTAGACATATTTTTAAAATTAAAAGCCATGTGTGAAAACCCAGGTCTAGGACCCCAGGCTCAAAATGACACCACCAACAAAGACAAAAATGTCAAATGTTGTAGTGGGGTCTTACTGATATGCACCTGCAGGGTTGCAGTAAAATAATTGGATGTGTGACTTGTGAATCCCTACTCTTGAGCTGGTTCTCCCTCATGGTTTTGCACAAAATGCAGAACCCACACACCTGTTGTGGCCCGTGATTGGCCGCTCAGTCAACAGTTTAAAAGCGACATACACATTGTTTTACAGATAGTTCTGTTAAATTGTAATATAAAAGCAGTTTAAAAAATGATATTTAATGTTTTCAATTTAAACAGAATTATTTTGTTAAATCACATGATAGATTTAAATAAACTGTATATTTAAATATGATTTCCTATTATTTTGACATACAGAAAAAGACTAGTTTACGGTTGGTAAAAACCATAGAAATACAGTTTTCTTTTACAGTGTAGAATTAAAAAGTATACTAATAATTTAACATTATTTAACCGAAGTTCTAAACAGAGTTGCTTATTCGCCATCGGTGTATGAATGTGTGTGTGAATGGGTGTATGTGAGCAATATTGTATAGCGATTTGAGTGTCCGGAATGTTGGAAAAGTCCAGAATGTTGGAAAAGCACTATATAAATGCAGTCCGTTTAACATGACCATTTACTTACAGTTCACACTACATGCAAAATATACTAGAGAAACACTTTCAGTATTCTAAAGCTGCCCTTATTGATGAAGACCATTGCATAATGAATCAGTTTGATGTATATTGATAGTCATTACACTGTAGTCATTCTTACCTCCTCTGCAACCCTCCACAGCTCTTCATCGGTGTAACGTCCATGTGGGTCCAGGTTCATACGAAATGTGCCAGTTAGAATGAAGACCTTCTGTACAATACACAAATAGAAGATGGTGATGATGACAAAATATACACATGCTGTGACACTGTGGTAAGCAGGTGCAAGCAGGCCAATAGGCCAAAGTTTATATTATATATTTCAGTGTTGTCATATCAGAAAATGCAACAATATTAACAAATAATACCTACTGTATATATTGTAAACTCAGTAAACAGCATTTAGCTAAAGAGACACTCTTACTAATAGAGAATATTTTATGTCTACAGTCTGGTACAGGAATGCCTGTTTTTTAGCAACCATTAGTTAAACAACTTTGTCTGCCACCATAGTATAAGGCTACTGTGACTATAAATAGACATCAAAAACACATTTTGATGTCAATATGACTTCCAGGGGCCGAATTTATAAAATTAACACACAGATTTGATCTTAGAACATGCGTACGCTCAAACCCACGCCAAAGTTCAGATAAGAAAATATATATATATTTGACCTGGAAAAGTACTTTACTCCGCGTCAGGTTTTAACTAGGCGTCTTAAAACTCCCGTTTTAAGACCAGAGCGGACTAATCTTTTCAAGCACCCAGGCTATGGAATGCACTGCCTCTCTCTTTATGCTAAACTCTGTCAACACTTTTAAAATAACGTTTAAGACACTGTTATTCAAACAGGCTTTTAATTAGACAAGGGTTGTTATGGCTGATTTAAGTATCTATTTATTACCTTTGTATTCTTATGTCTTATTTCATGTATTTCATTTTATTGTGAAGCACTTTTAAGCATGTATAGCATATGTCTTCAGTTTAGCCAAAGTTTCTCCCTCATAGCATATAAGGTGAGTTCTCACATAAATTTGAAATAAGTGCCTTTTAAACCTCCGATGAAGGCTGTTTTAAGTGATTGTGTGATTCTGTGTAAATTGTCTCCCTCCGTTGGCTATGGAGGTGTGACAAAACCACTGTTTTCAATGAGAGGGCAAGCTTCTATCTCACTGTCTTTGCTGTTTTTTATATCTTCCCTGCCTTGTGTGACTCGCTCTCAGAGAACTGGTTGTTGTGACAGGCTAGAGAAAACGACCTTGCATTACACTAGCTCTTCTGCCTGTGGGTGAGCTATCGGTAATACTGGCCCTAGCGGCAGAGCTGGGAACTACATCCGGGGCTGAGAAGGATGTGTTGCTTTTATCTTTGGGGATGGAGAGAGCAGTGGGGGGATGTAGCTGGGGGCAGGACAACTGTAGAGGGCGGCGCTATCTCTCCTGCAGTTAGAGTGAACGGATAAAGGGAGTGGAAGGAAAGGGTTACGTAGCGATGGCCTCTGTTAAATGACACCTCTTTCTCCTCTCTGCTGTCGCCCCCACCCTTGCATTTTTCAATCCCTTTCTCTTTTCCTGGCTTTCTCTCGTCCA
>JAODTR010078057.1:0-15043 GCA_025399935.1 Amblyopsis rosae | reverse complement strand
TACCCCCCCCCCCCCCCCCCCACACACCATTTCATGTCGGCCTATTTTGTTCATTTCTCATATATTTTAGGGCTGTCAGAAATTAATTGCGATAAATATCACGCTTTACGTAATTAATTGTGATTGATAGACTACATAGTTTTACCTGTTCAAAGGCGTTATATTTTTATAACAAGATATGCCAGATTCAAGCAAATGTTTGTATTTATTTTATTTTTAAATGAAATAGACAGATAAGGTGCAATGACTTAATCTATCAAGATGAAAAAGGTCACTGGATGAGAGGCAGGTCGAGTGGAAGCAGCCAGATAACATCCCATCGTGTTTACAGATAACTCTGGGAAAATTAACGGCAGCTTGTATCGTGCTTATCGTCACGATCAGACACAAATGATTTTCTTCCTGGTCTGAATTGGAGATATATACCGTAGCAGCAACATCCACCAAGGCAATCCCAAAACAAACCTACATTATCTGCGTCACCTTGTTCGTTTGCAGCCTTTTACCAGAGAAGTCGAAAATTATCCTGCGTACGTTTTGTGTGCAGTAGGCAGTCCCAGCGAGTGGAGTCAATTGATAACATCCTCAAAGCCTTATCAGGGAGGTCAGATCAATCCTCTGGCCAGTGCAGGTAATCTGTCACAGTAAGGTGGCCTCCCGGGGGACAGTGGCTGGTGGACTTTATGTTGCTTTTACAATGCACACACGCGTGCACACACACACACTTTAATTTAGTGAATTTTCTGACTCAATCACTCTATCCATCTAAGGCTTTAATCTGCTTTCAAAAGGCTCACACACAGATGCAGGCAGCCCCCCCTTCCAACACACACACACACACACACAGACTGATGGAGCCCATTACGGGGTCTCAGCAGGGCAGCAGACGGTGTCCAGCTCTGTGGTGTTCGTCTGTCGATCCATTCCACTGATAGAGAGGGAGCCTCTCACCGCCACCACAACACCAGCCTCTCTTCCTCTGCTCTGGCTAATGCACTCTCTCTCGCTGTCTGTCTGTCTGTCTGTCTCTCTCTCTCTCTCTCTCTCTCTCTCTCTCTCTCTCTCTCTCTCTCTCTCTGTCTCTAGCTATCTCTCGCTCTCTCGCTGTCTCTCTGTGGAAAACACACAGCTGGCGCCACACTGGCGCATGAACGTGAACTCCAAAGTGTGTGCACGGCAACATGCACATTTACGCAAGTGCACAAACATGGACACAAAAACTTACATAACCCAAACACACGCACGCGCGCGCACGCACACTCGTCTGACACAGAATCCATATCAAACACTGCGGATCCCCTTCAAGCTAGATTTCAACCTGAATCGCTAGCAGGTTAGTGGCTAACAATCGGCCTTATCTGGCTCCCGGGCGCCATGTGTCAATACTTATGTTAAGTAGACCATGGACGACACAGACTCCCTGCCTGGGTTCCTATAAGATGTACTACACATCTTTCCATATCAATAACAGACGACGTGAATAAATGAATGGAAAAGCAGAAGGCAATAATCGTCAAAGCATAGCGGTCCCATTGGAAGGAATGGGGGTTTGAGGCTGTAGGGAAACAGAAATAAAGAGAACGAGAGAGAGTGAGAGAGAGAGTGAGAGAGAGAGAGAGTGAGAGTAAGAGAGTGAGAGAGAAAGAGAGTGAGAGAGTGAGAGTAAGAGAGTGAGAGAGAAAGAGAGTGAGTGAGAGTGAGAGAGAGAGTGAGAGAGAGTGTGAGAGAGAGAGAGAGAGAGTGTGAGCGAGAGAGAGAGAGAGAGAGAGAGAGAGAGATAGTGAGAGAGAGAGAGAGAGTGAGAGAGAGTGTGAGTGAGAGAGAGAGAGAGAGTGAGTGAGAGTGAGAGAGAGAGTGAGAGAGAGTGTGAGTGAGACAGAGAGAGAGTGAGAGAGAGCGAGAGAGAGAGAGAGGGAACGCGATAGAAATATAAATAGAGAGATAGAGAATGAGCGCAAGAATGAGAGTGAGTGAGAGTAAAAGAGTGATAGGAAGAAAGAGAGAGAAAAAGAGTGAGAGAGAAAGCCAAATAGCAAGAAAGAGAGTGAGTGAGAGACAGAGAGAGAGAAAGAGAGAGAGACAGATAGACAGTAAACAAATGACGCAGAGGGAAGCCAGGCGCCACTCACCGACACAGGACCCGTCGATCTCCTCGTAGCCCACGCTGCACACGCACCTCCCCAGCGGCACGAGCCAATCGCCGTCAGCGCCGCAGTACAGCTTGGGCGTGTCCCTCTCCTCGGCGTGGTTGACGCACGCCCCCCGCACCTCCACCAGCGAGGAGGAGTCGACGCGCGGCACCGTGTCAGGGAAGGACGCCAGGTTCCGGAGCGTGAACGGGCACTTCTTGTAGTACACCCGGACGGACACTAGGGCGATGCAGGCGCCGATGTCCTGGAAAGCCAGGTAGAAGCCCTTGCGGTTCATGGGTCCCACCTCGCGCACCTCCGTGTTGAGCTTGAGGATGCGGTCGCCCAGGTCCATCTGGGTGAAGCTCTCATCGGCCGCGATGGTGTCGATCTTGGTGTACTGCGCCGGCTTGAACTTGACGCCGTGGGCCTCGTCCGTCTCGTGGTAGAAGAGGTTGAAGGTCTCCTTGCAGGTGCCCGACACCCAGGGGATGGAGTTGCAGTCGCGCAGCGTGAAGCGCAGCTCCACGTACACCTTCTGAGCTGCCTGGCGCGAGATCCAGTTGGAGCGCAGCCAGTTGTTCTGGTTGGGCTCCATTACGTGGCACACCTGGAACGTGTGGATGGGCCGGTTGTGTTCATCCATCTCCGTAATAGCGTCCCACTGCAAAGAGGAGAGGAGAGGAGAGAGGAAAGGAGAGGAGAGGTGAAATAGAATACAAAATAGAAATTAATATGAAAAAGGAGGAAAATAAGAGTAGAGAAGAGGAAAGGGAGATGCAAAATAACATGTTTAGCATTTGGAATCTTTGCGTGACCGTATATGAAATCAATATGTACAGCTCAGCAATATGTAAATTGATCACACAAAAGAGGCTTAATTTATACAAATGTGCAAACACAGCTTGAGGGTAGGACTACGGTCTCCAGTCAAAACAGTGATCAAAAGTGATCAAAAGAACTCCCACTGTCCTCTTCATGCCAAGCGCTCACCCTAACCTATGTCGCTTTTAAACGTTTTCCCTTTTTTTCTGTCTAATCACAGTCAACATCCCACCAGCTCTGCCACTCCCTGATCATGTGATTAGGGGACTATGGCAGCCTTGCTGGGTCACAGGGTTACCTGTCCCGGTGTTGCCAGGATAGAAGTTAATGGAGGTTTTAGCCCCCCTCTGGTTTCACACCACTCTGGCTTTTTATTAGAGTGGGGACTGTCTACAGGGGTGACCCCTGGATCACCTCGCCTCAACCTCCAAGAATCAAATTACCTGCCTGGGAAGGAGTTCTTAAAAAAAGAAAACTCCCTGGCCCTGCTACAATACAGCATTTTACCACCCACAAGCCCCAGAGTTTACTTCGGTGTGTGGGTGTGTAAAAAATGTGTATGTGTGCGTGTAAGAGACAGAATCACGAACAGTGTGAAAGTGAGCATAGACGGCCTGTTTGCTGTACTATAAATATTATTATCCCACCAGCTTCACACACACACACACGTATGCACCTTAATCAGTGTTATTTCAAAAGAGACTGGCTAAGGAAGGGGTGCGTTTGGGAGTATAGGTGAAAAAAGAGCATTCACAGAGCTATTAGTTACCTACCAGCTAACAGATCCAGACAACTGCGTCCTATCTTTAGAAGCGATTGTTCTCGTGTTTCTCCCGCCCAAAAAAAAAAATAAAGATAAATAACTACACACACAGACGCATTCATCCATCTGTTCAAATTATTAGCGAATAAATAAGTTCTCTATGAACTAACCCAGTGTACAGAATAGAGGGGAAGAAACACTGGCTAATTTGCCACATGAGCCAACGCATTTAATAAGCAGTCTTGCACTTAGCTAAATATTACCTCATGACGAGAGTGGTAATCAAAGCCTAATGTTTGCTTTCACATAATCATTATCCATTTTAATAACATGTTCTAATTCAATCACGCAAAGACGACATGTTTTAATCTGTTCTTCCCTCAAGGTGTCACTGTAATCGTAAGATAATTACAGTAAAACAAATTGATTCTGATGAGCTAATATATTGCCTAACACATATGGGGCTTCAAATGAGGAATCCTGATAGGAAAGAATAAAGTGAAAAGTGATGATATTTGGCGAGATGTGTTTCAGGATTATGTGGCCACACACAGCAGTTAAAGAGATACAGCTACTCGTGGAACCGCAGTTCTACAAACACACATAAATAATCCGGAGCTGTAATAATGATGCCTACCATACATCAGGATACCAGTTAAGTATCAATGTTTTAAATACCTGTGTAAACAATCAGTTTTAGTAACTCAATCTTAAAAGTGGCCTGACAATAAAGTTCCCAATAAAGAGTACGACTTCAATAAATGCAGTTGACAATGTTCAACTGCAAACTGTGACAATGTTCTACAGAATGCATATGCAAGTGCACTTCACTGCATTGTGCACTGCAAGCGGATGACAATAATGAAATGCAGTAGATGAGGGTTTTACATCTGGCAGTCTATACATTCAACCGACTGTAATGTAAGGATAGCAGGACAACATAAAGAGGAACACATAATGACTTCTCATATACAGTTGTTTAGCCCCACATAGGCTATCTGAAACATGCCTGAATGCCTGTTCTGTTATTTGTGTTCAGTCCTCCCTTAAATGTTGACCTGCATTGGTGAGAATGATGCTAGAGATTGAACTTATAAATGGCAAAGTATGAAAGGTTCCATTCCCAGAGAAAGGCCCTTCTAACACATTTCATTTTAAACTAACAATCGCAGCATCCTAGGAGAGCTACAGAACTGTGGGGTCACACTGAGAAAAGCAAAGAGAGAACAGTTTGACCGTTTGCGCACTACTGTTTGCACATGTGCTGTGTGTGTGTGCGTGTGTGTGTGTGTATCCTTCTGGTGTGTGTCTTGGCGTGGGTTTGACTTCTCACTTCTGCCATTTTTAGCAAACGCAAACACGGTTACAAAAGCGTTAGGTTATGCGTATAACTACTGTTCCTAGGAGGGAAACGCGGTACAACACAAAGTTCAACCTAAAGACAAGTACTATAATCACACCTGAAAGGCTAGGCACAGGCTGGTGTTGTGCCAGCTCTATCATGCAAGGCTGGCACATAAATATACTGAGAAATACTCACTTGCATCACACCCCATCGTTTAATACAACCCTACTCAACTCTACTCCTCACTGAGCTATATGACGAAGCGGGTTTAGCTGCGTTGTACCTCATTTCCCTCTTTCTGGGAACACTAGTTATACAGCATGCATAACGTAACATTCCCATTAAGTCAGTCCACACATATGAGACTTACGAGTATACAAGCCCCACAGAGTACTGGATAGGCCCAAACCACCACCATACAGCAGCTCTGTAGATACAGGACTGGAGGTACCCTTCACAAAGGCAGATGACCTTAGTGTCCCCACTTTTCCTGTTGGTACAGGAAAGCTAATATATTGCCTAACACTTATGGGGCTTCAAATGAGGAATCAACTTTCCTGTTGATACAGGAAAAATGTGGTATAAGTGTGGTATTGTCTGGCCTAATCATCATCAGAACATGAATAAGTGAAGAAACTGGCTAGGTGCCACAAATACTGAATATAATATCTCCAGGTAATGTGGTCAGCGCTCCGGGCAGTCAACCCCAGCCTGCATAGCAGACAGCTTGTTGCACAATACACCCCAGTCCTCTAGAGATACAACTGCGGTCACCACCTGGAACTCGAGCACCCTGCCAGATGGAGCCCCTAGCAGGTGGCAAAATCCACGGCTGAGCTGATGTTGAGACACTGAAGAACTGATGAAACACAGAAGCTCTCCCAATGTTGGGGTATTAAAGAGCTCTTCTTGTGGGAAAACCAGGGTCAGCAAATTAGGCTGTCTGTGAAACTGCATGTTTTCTGGTCTGCAGCCATAATCCAATCATCTTGAATTCTTATGCTTCAGCAATGAAACAGAGACAGGGTTGCTTCTATGCACTTTAAAGGTGAGAAGGATCGACCGAATACTACTAAATACTAAATGCAAACCTGAAATATTTTCTGTGGTTCTGGTGAATGGCTATGTGAAAGAAGGCCTTGGTCAGTTCTAATGATGTGAGTCAATCCTTCATCCAAAAGCAATGCAAAAGCGTAGAGCTGTCAACATATTGAACATGTAAATTTAATCTGGAAGCACTTTTGTCCTGCCACAACCTTTTCCCTGTGTTTCATCCTGTAAGCAAAGGCTCTTGTACATCTGTAACATAACAGAACTAAAAGACCTGACTTGAGCACAGTATATTTTGTATCGCGGCTTGTTGGAAAACCTTCAAAGACGAGAGTATAATGGGAATGCCAGCGCCCCAACATTCTGTACAGGGGCTAAATGAGCCGCAAAGGAGTGTTCCAATTGGGAGTGGCAAGGACCATTCAGTTTACAAGGTGTCATCAAAGTCCATTAATCTATTAGATCCATGTATAGGAGGTGAGAGAGGGGTGGTCTTATTTCAGATTAGTCATTATCTTAGCTTCATGACAAATTCTGTGTAAAGCAACAGTTGCACTGTAAAACCTGACAAGTATAGTTAACTCAAACCGTTTAACCAATGTAGGATCTGGGGATAAGTAAAACCCTTCAAATCTGAGTTTTTGCACTGGCGGTGAGGACTGCTACTGTGCCAACAGCTCTCTGCAGCTCTGCAATACAAAGCAATATAGGGTATTCTGAACTGCTAGCTTCTGGATGCATAGCTGCATCGATTGGTGCTAGAAAAAGGCACAGGTTGAAGTCCATACCCCATTCGGAAAAGCTTTGACCAGTATTCATTGCCGTAGTTATGGCATTTAGTCAAGTCGTCATATTCTTCAAGTGACTCGACATTTTCTAGTCCAACAAGATCCGGCATTTGAAGCTTTGGCATCAATTCAGCCTCTGAATGCTAGTTTACATATATTTTCAAAATGATGATATGTAACAGAGTCTACAAGGAAGACAGAGTGTTGAAAATCTGCCTGAACACGGAAATCTTAACCGAGCCGATAAGGAGAAAAAAATAGACAGGCAACGAGCCGGCTTCACGCATTGCAAAGTAAATAAAGAGCGCTGCAAAACATCATGATGCCTGTTAGCCATTGGCGAAGGACGATGGCATCGTATTTCAGCACAACCCTAACGGTAACCTATGATTTATGATGCTATAATGAAATAATGAAAACATTTTATTATCAGTGTGCTTGTTCCATTATTGGTTTAGCTATTACAAAGTGCATTGTCAAAGATGCAAGGAGGAGATTCTGGGTCCTTCCAAAGTAGGTGTATATTTTTCAAGCCAGCAAGACATAAATTATTTATTAGTTCCAAGATTCAAAAAACCTTCTTTAAATAGCTAGAATTTAAATTTATTTAGTTTGTAGGTTGTTGCTTGTTTGTTCAAATCTGAAAATAGTAACAGCTGTCTCATCTGTTTGCCTTCATAAAAGCCTTTCTCTGGCTAAACTATACACAGCTACCAATCATGGTGAGAATGCTTTGGTGTGATAGGGGGTCATGGGAAGGGGGGGTTCCAAATCACTAAAACTGCATCAGGGAAATGTGCTTTTCCTTCAAATATTTTCATTTGTCATTCTTTGCTCTTCTAATGTGAGGATTTTTTTGCAGCAGGGGCTGTGACTGAAAAATTGGATGGAAACAACTTTTCAACCTATTGTCCAAATCTCTGTGATAGTGAACATGTGCACACGCAGGTATGCACGTAGACACACACAGTGAGGTCAGACATAGCCCTCAGCAAGTGCAGAGGACATTTCACAGTGGACCAAGTTATGTTATTTTCTCCAAGCTGAGCTGAACTAGGGTATAAGCTTGCTGTCAAATTGAAACAACATGCCACTTATTAGCTTGTTGTATTACTGTATGCAGTTGTTTAGAGTCCTAGAAATCTATATATTATTTTCTTTTCCTAAAATATAAATGTAAAACAGCCAATCAATTCAGAAGATGTAAAATTAGCATAAATGTCAACATTGCCGCACTGTCCAAAAATAGAAAAAATTTATATTAGCTAGCAATATAGGGAATGAGGAAATATTTAAGATGATTCAGTATATACAAACAAACAAAAAATCCATCCATCCACAAGCCCCCTTTAAACACATGCTAAGCAGACATGGACACCTCTTACTGTATATAGTAGTGTCAAATCCTCAGATAGCTGATGATGAGCAGCCAAGTGGTAGAAGCACTTGTTCAAGAGATTTGCATTCACAATGCTGAGAATAGCCATTTCCTAATGATGCTGCTTAAATGCCTTGATCTATATCACTTTCATTTCAAGGAGGATTCCAGCAATGACACTTCACATATACCCCCAGCCTTTCTCAAAGCTGCTCTTACGATAGTACCTAAAAGTAGCTTTTACCAATGTGTTTTTTTTTTGGTTCTTTTTTGTTTTGTTGTTCAACACCTAAAACTTTGAAAGTGAAATCTATCTGCCAGGATGTCTGGCTACTAGGCTGCCCTGGGCTTGGCCCTAACATGCATAATTGAATAACGGTCTGGAAGTCAAGACTTGATTGATTGTGGCGTGAGACAAGGCCTTTACAGTCCGTCTGCCTCAAATAAAAAAAGAGAGACAGTCATTTACCAGCTGACCATTTGCAGGTGTTTCCTATCTGTTTAAAAGCCTATTTTGAGGCCCACACTTTTAACTACACAATGTCAATACTTTTTCACCTTGTCTCGGCAAGATGGGAATTAAACATTTAGAGATTCTAACCACTCGGCCTGCCGACCCCCATTCCCTGCCTGAAGTTGTAAAAAGGCAATAGATTAATTTTAATAAATACACCATTTAAAGTCCAACGGCAGATGAGGGTGTGCTACAATACAACTACAATAAACTATAAAGATCCTATTACGGTCAAAAACTAGTTAGACAGGCTTAAGGTGTTGAAAACTTGGTGCTGGTATTGTCATTAAACATCTATGTACTGTAATATGATGTATTACAAAATGCTTACGACATTTATTCTATTTTATGTGGAAGCCTTGAAGGCATGTGATGCATACATTTTACAACAGTATTATTACATGTGAAAATCATGTTTTTGTTTCTTAATACATTATAGAATATTGACAATATAGCTAAACCAAAACACACTATAGTTAAAATGGCATGTTGTCAAATAAACAGGCAAAATGTAAGCTTACCCCAAATGCAATCCAACAATTAATCTTTAAACACAAATGAAGAGATTTGTTCAAAGTATAACAGGCCAAGAGCCATGCACCTCACATTTAAATTACATTCCCGATGTCTGCTTGAGATGATATCTCATAAGTGCATATCTCATAATCTGCCTCTTCCCTCAGCACAGTGCAACGGTTATATTAGTGATTAGCTGATGAGATTTATATGCTGATAAATTATTTGAAGATTTGTTGAGCCTGTTTATGCTCAGTGCTTATTTACACAGCAAGGCGGCTAGTTATTTTATAAATTAGTTTTATTCCGTTTAATGCGATTAGCATGTCTAATAGCCGATATGCTGACATCAGAAAACAACTGGAGAGTGAATATGTCACAAATTATAATTTGTAACACAGATAAATAGGTCAGCAATGTATGCCTATAACTAACTATCTGTCATGATGAGCAGGACGAACACAAAACGAACGACCGCAAAAGACAGACGGCTACACGGACAAGAAACAATGACCCATCACGATAACCAGGTAGGTTTTCAAGGGTTTTAACCACAAAAGACAGACGGCTACACGGACAAGAAACAATGACCCGACAAAGATGAAGGACAACACAATGGCTTGAATAGAAAGAAACGAGACAGGCCACGAGACAGGGAACAACAAGGGTCAGGTGAAAGCAATAAACAATCACAACACAAGGGCGCTGACAGACGGACCGGGGAAAACAAAAAAGACAGAAACACAGGCTGAAACACGACAAACAGAAGGAAGTAGACAGCAGACCGCAACACTACAACACACGCACACACATGCACGCACGCACACACTGCACCAATACACATAACCTATAATAATGGAATAAGCATGACATACAGTACATAGGTACAACCTCCATACGCTGATACACAGCCGTTATTGAGAACATGGGTAAACTGAGAATGGGTCATCCATGTTGCTTTTCTATGGCTTTCGTGTGCTTGCAAAGCCACGTGAGTAGCCGTGTTTATAATGGCCAACGGCTGCTCTGAAACAAACTGTTAACACACGCAGCATGGCGTTAATTTAAGTGGCTTTGACTAAATGAATGGCAGCGGGCCACTCAGAGTGTTGCTTATTTACTGCCTGCTGGGAAGAGAGGAGAGTGGAGACCCCCCGCATTGGCAAGTGGGATGGGGTCGAGGGGAGAGAAATTGACCAGACTCCAGCCCGATAAATCCCGCCTGCTAATCCATACTCATAATCAACAGGCTGTCGGTACTCAGCAAACCTATTGACAAGCTCTTCCTGCTCATAAGCAGGCCTCCGCCGGTGAGAACACAGACTGGCAATGGCTCTGGACCCATGCTTCATGGCCATGCATGCTGATGAGCGTGTTTGTATGCAGGTGCGTTTGTGTGAGTGTGTGTGTGTGTGCGTGCGTGCGCGTGTGCACGTGTGTTACGTCTGCCTGTAGAGAAGATAGGATGTATGTGTTTTGTACTGGCCACCGATTGGCTTGATCACTGCTTCTTTAGTGCTGTTTAGTCCACTTACTCTATGCCTATCAGTGGTTGATTGATTGATGGCTAGCAGCCCACATCAGTTAAAGGTATAGTCAGCAAGCTAAATGTACGCTAATACACTTTTTGTCAGATTCAACAAAAAAACTCCTCACATTTCGCTAGTTTACCCGTTCTCTGTGTGTGTGCTGAAAAAAACGGTCTGATCCTTCTACACAGCCCTGGCTCCGTAAATAGTAACATAAACAAAGTGGTGAACACCGCTTCAACAAAGCTGCAGCAGTACGCTTTGCTTTACAATGCATTTTGAACGGACCGTGGAGCAATACTGTTTTGAATTGAGCTCAAAGTTAGCAAGAGTGACTGACCCTAGCCACTTATAAAGAATGCATGTTGTCACATTGATGAGCTTGCACACTGAATAAGGTATGTGGCACAATATGTGTTAAAGATCATTACGTCTCTCTATTAAAAATAATAACATGTGCAGTGTTTCTCACAGAATTTAGTAAAACTATGGGGGGCTGGACCTCAGACCCTCTAGGGAGGTCCAGGGGCATGCTCCCCTGACATAAAATTGTGAAGATTTTAAAGTTAAATGCATCACTTTAGTGCACTTTGAGAGGCTAGATCTGTGTGACAAAGCAGGGCTCTCTGCTTACTTTTTCACATGTGCTCCAAAGTTAAAATATTTAGGAGCGCAGACAAAAATATGGGGGCACTGTTTAAATTCTATTTATCCCAAACATAATGCAAAATTGATGTTTTGTATTTTGGGTTTAATTTATTGTTATTATTGTAAGATGTATTAATTGGCTGCAGGCTCTGTAGTTTGGTTGTAATCACAAGTAACATAGGAGACGTGATTACAGTGTGTGATGTGAACATGTTTTACTTTTCATAGAATAATGACACAGAAAATTGGGACATGGTCACATAGGCTACTGTGTATATTTCCACTTAATTAATGTTCTACAGTAATATCCTTAATGTGATATTGAAGAATATAAGGACAACCTGAACAGCTTATATAACTTTGAGCAAACTATTTTTTTAAAGGTTTGCATTTAATGTATTTAGAAATATTATACAGAAACATGTTATTATAACTTCCTATTTATATCAATAACCATATGAAACGATGTGAGCCTCAGTAGCTTGAATGTGGTTCTCTAAAAACAAGTTTATACTGTAACTGCACTTCCTGCACACAAATGCACAGTAGGCAATAATATAAAGGATGGCAAGCACGATCGCAGCCAGCCAGTCACATCCTTTCAAGCATTCCTGCCGAACAAACGCTAGTGGTAAAAGCATCTAACCATATATTAATGGGTAAAAGTTAGCTTGTTAGCCTTAGCTAGCAGTGACAATGACATGTAGCTAACACGGGAACGTGTTTTCGAAGCGGCTCAAATGCAACTCACCAAGACTAGTCGCGTGTGGGTGGAGGAATTAGATAGAATGTTTAATTAGATAGAAATTAGAAATTAGATAGAATGTTTAAATTCAAGCTCTTTGGAACAGGGCAGCCACATGTGTGTGTGTGACTGCATGCACGATCAGCGCGATGCAAATTATTTGAGCAACTTACATTGAGTGCAGGGGAGAGGACCACTGTCTGTGCAATGCTAAGTGGAGAAAAAGCTGCCCAAACGATGCGCTTTTCATAATATCGGCAGTTGAACACAACCGGCGTTATTATGAAAAGTTTGGTTCAGTATGAAACTATGGCGGAATAAATGTTACTGTGGTGGGACGCCATGGGATTTTCAATGTGTGGGAAATACTGATTATGTGAATTTAAGAAAGCTTTGTATGTTGTATAAATATGTAGTATTATTGTAGGCCCAAGAGAGAACAAAGTATTTCCAGGTATTCAGTATGAATAGGAAACCTCCTGATAACTACTACTTTATCTTCATTTGAATAGAGAACACAAACAGCAGGTGAACAAATATATGTACAGGCATCCATCATGTTTGTCTTTATCGCCACGGTGGAAAGAAAGAGTTTTCAGACACAGCAGGGGGCACTGCCTGCCTTTCCCATCCTTCTACGCTTGAAAAAGAATAAAAATAAAACTAGTTAGCATGAACCGAGCTTTATAACAACAACAACAACAACAACAACAACAACAACAACAACAAAAATAAAACCGTAGGCTATTTCAATATGAAAATCATTATTTGGAAATAAACTGTAATGACTCCATTAGGATGTGAAGATCTTGTCACCTTGCTAGTATTAATTCTGTCAGTGGATGAAAGCTGACAGACAAGTCCAGATGTTGAAAGTGACTGATCTAAAGCAAACCAAACATGGCATATTTGATCACACTACGACACTTTTTAAAAGGACCCAGAGCAATGTCTCAACCGGGCATCACAATTGGCCTGCAGGGCTCATTTAAGGAGCTGTTGCTGTACACATCGTTGGCAGTATACAGGCATAACATCAAATCGCAGGTGTTCACATCGTCCACATGAGACTATGCTTGAATAAATACACCCTTCCCTATTGGGAGGATTTGGCATGCAAGCCTTTCTCATAGATAAAAAAACAAACCAGCTTTACTTTGAGAACATGAAATGATTGTGCTAGCCAACAAGGCATGCTAAGGTGTTCTCAAAATGATAGAGATTGCCTGGTTGGCATGATAATGTGAAAATTCACGTAAGCACATGCACACACACACACACACACACACACACACACGCACACGCACAAACATGAAGCAGATTTTTTCTACAAGCACACAAACAAAAATGCTAGCAACCACACAGTCACACGCAGACCAACATACAGGTAAGCATGTAGCGCACACACACTCACACATGCATAGAGAGCCTGAAAAGTGAGTTGGCGAAGGCTTTGGTAGCAGGTGTGTGTCTCCTGCTCTCCCGAGTCCTCTTCTCTCAATTAAAAGCAGAGAAAGAGCCGGGGGACTCAAGCCTGGCCAAGGCAAACACAAACATACGTCTACTCACCCTCCTCCCTCCCTCTCTCAAATCTCGCTATCTGTGTTTTACCTTTTCTCTCACACGACGCTCTCCTCCCCGCTGTCTGTCACCGCTCTCCACCACATCTCATCTACATGCCTCTCTCTCCCCTCTCTCTCTCTCTCTCTCTCTCTCTCTCTGTCCACCTGATGCATGTCACCTCCGTCCTTCACGCTGCTGCCATTGCCCTCCATTTCTCAATCAAAACCCACACACGCACACACACACACACAAACTGGGAACTAAACACCTGCCTCAGTGCTGATAGTGTTGTGTGTGTGTGTGTGTGTGTGTGCGTGTGTGTGTGTGTGGCTGCTGTCACCAGTACTGAGAGATTTGATTTTCATCCAGGAGTTGACAGCGCCGGGGCCTCCCTCTGTGACGGATGGAGAAGTTAGACCCCACAGAATCACACACACACACCTCACCTAGGTTCACTATGCGTCAACACAGGACACCAGAAAAGGAGGGAAGATATTGGAGGCTTGGGAATTGGAGTGGGGAAGATTGAGGGAAAATCTGTATTACTCTGTATTATTGGAGACTTTCAAGGAAGACAAGAAGAACACACGCTAACTCAGTCTGGTAAAACCAGTGTGTTTTTCTATTCAATTTTGTCATTCTTGGAGACTTTTTCATAATAGTCTATGGGAAATGACAATCTTTACTGTGAAGCAATGCATTAAAGATAAATGTGTTAAAGGAGAGTCTGCCTAACAACAGCTGGTTGAATCAATATTCCACCGGAGTATGCCTGTGGCATACCAAAATTCACATTGAGCGTGCATGTGTGTGTGACATACCGGGGACCATCCGACGCCTTTTTTCCAGAGACCCCATTGGGAGTCGGCATGCAAAAGGCTCATTAGAGGGGGATTCGGTCAATAACTGGCAACCTTGGTCAACTCCTCAGTATTTAACTGAGCTAATCAATAGTTTGACTAGAGAATTATGGGGATGGATTTTTGCTGTGTATTTTAGACCTCTTGATTCAAGTATGTCAATGTGAAAAATGGAGAGACTTGACATGGCAACCTGCATAACAAAACCTGAACAAGTCATGAAATCTATGTTGCTATTCTAGATTGAGGCTATAGTGAATACATGGAATTTAGTTGAATCTATTTTCATAATTGCAGCCTAGTTGTTACGCTCTGCGCAGGTGAGTGTGAACCCCCAGAGAACAGGCTTTAGACCATAGGATTTTATGTCAATATTTTAATTGTACGACA
>JAODTR010078046.1:0-15044 GCA_025399935.1 Amblyopsis rosae | reverse complement strand
AGACAGTCATGACAATCACATCACATCAAAACAAAACATCTATCTATCTATCTATCTATCTATCTATCTATCTATCTATCTATCTATCTATGTCTATGTCTATAAGAAACATAGAGCAAGCCAGAGACTTGCAGAGAAATGACTGCTGTAGGTGCAGCAGTCGTTCAACATATTTATACAGGGCTTGTCTGCAGCTCCACTAGGGGAAAGCTGTGGAGATATGATCGCACTATAGAGATAACCCACCCACCTGTCTGAAATGATATGGCTCGGAGTCTGTGTGGATAGATGGGTCCAGCACTCTGCTTATCTGTTTGACTTTTCATTAACTTTCTTTCTTTCTTTCTTTCTTTCTTTCTTTCTTTCTTTAAGATGCAGTGCTTGCCAGTACACAGTACATTGTCATAAGAAAGCACAGGGGCATTACTTTTACAGTAATCAACTAATAAGAAAAGTATTATTATTATTAGTATTAATATTATTAATATTATTATTATTATTATTATTAGTTCAAATTATTGAAAATATGTGCCCTCTGGTGTACTTCATTTTACAACGTATAATACAACTTTTGTGTGTCCTTCAAGCCTGTGGGTGATTTCACGGTGAAATCTAGTGTGCCAAGGCAAGTTGATGCTGTATTTCACTGTAAGATCTGCTACCATTTAAAATCATTTGAATCAGCTATCTACATATCCATGCTTTGCATTATTCCCTGCACACATTCAAAGTCACAGCAGGAGTTTACTGTAGTGTAGAACGAGCAAAGGGCATGGGACAGAACCACCTTTTGATCCTTCGATGTCGGCTCTTCCTATCATTGTGAAGCAGAATTCACCAAGCGTTGGATTGCTCACTCACTAATAAGGGCCGTGAGCTGAGTTAGACCGTCGTGAGACAGGTTAGTTTTACCCTACTGATGATGTGTTGTTGCAATAGTAATTCAAGCGACAAAATGGCAAAATGCTTACGTACAACACCCTATTCTGTGGCTATTTCCCTGTGTCTTCTGTGGAATCTGCTTACTGTAGGGTTAGTTAACATGTTACATTGGAGTCAGCCTTGTGAAGACATACAAGCATGCATGTATGCTAACTTTCAGTTTGAGAGAGAGAGAAATGTAAAACAGGCTTTGTGATTGCTCGTGGATTGTACGGTGGTCAGTCAACCTCTAAGTACATGCAGGTGTTGGCCTTCTGCTCTATTAACACTGTGGTTTCAGTCTCGGGGTTGGACCAAAAGACACTGAATTTAGAATTCAGATTTCAGCAGCTGTTCTCTATGCTAATTAGATGTGGCTTTGGGGTTGACAACAATAAGTCAAAAGAAGTGTTTGTTCCAATGCTAAGATTAAGAGGATGTGAAATGTGCTGAATAAAAAACTTTAATTTACTTGGCTATTTGGACTGCAGTGTAAATATCCTGTGTGCTTATGAATTAGGCAACCTGCTACAGTACCTGTCTCTCAGCTCAAGTGCTCAAGTAAAGCTTGAACCAAACGTAACCCCATGTAACGGCCGTCTATATTTCAGCCTTCCATTTAGGGGAGGGGATCTATAGGCACTCTGGTGGAACAATGGCCAAGTATTTCCCATCTTTATTCGCGTGGAAGATATATCTACTTGAAATAAAATGTAGTCACCCTGAAATGACAACATGACCTGCTATTACACGACTCTTGTTGAATTATCCAATCTCCTTTACAGTCGTGTACTGTGTGAAGTGACATCATGTTGTTGGGATTCAGGCTGGTGTAGGGCTTATCCAGTTCATATATATTTTATATCCAGATAATGTGAAAAGTGTCCAGGCACTGGGGCCAGATGTCCTGTAACATCTGGGGATGCGCTGTTAGATGTGTGGTTAGCGCATGTGACATCACTGTGGGTTTCACGGTATGGCACATTAAAAAGCACATCAGTCAGTTTGTCACAACACCGTAAAGATCAAGACAGACAAATACGACAGTTCTTACGACAGTAATGTGTAGTATGCATTGGGAAAAATGTAAGTACACACGGTTTTATTAAACCTATATGCTTTATAAGTTTATATTTCTTTATTATATTTCTGCAAAAAGTGATTAATGAGAAGCAAATGTGAGATGTGTTATGTGTGCTATGATAAACTTTGGGTTTTGGCGTGATATGATACAATACACCAGAAAATAACAAGACCAGACTAGACATCAACAACAAGAAACAACACAGGACAAGTAAACATTTTTGTAGGTATATTTCCTTTGTCTACCTCATAAAATAACCTAAATATTTAGGCCTCGCAAAAGCAACCTTGTCTGAGAGAGGGTGGCTTATACATACGGGGAGCGACTGCAGTTCATCATTCTGTAGCATAAACCAACTTACTGTTAAGTGTAAGTCATCTTTTATACGGTTCGAGCAGTGTTTTTCAACCACTGTGCCGCGGCACACTAGTGTGCCGTGATAGATCGACAGGTGTGACGTGGGAAATTTTCCAATCTCTCTTAATTGGGATATCATCTGTATGTTCATCTAAGCAGGCCCAGGTTTCACACTGAGTGAGTCTAAAACTATTTGAGAGACCAAATTGTTTTTAAATATGCTGTATTAGACTACAATGAGTCATGTAGTAATTATTTTGTTTGGTGGTGTGCTACTGGATTTTTTCAAGAAAAAAAATGTGCCGTGGCTGAAAAAAGGTTGAAAAACACTGGGTTAGAGCATTACAATACACGGCGGGAATCATATGTATTACTATAATGTGAAGTTTAGTATTTTCATTCAAATGTACTTTGGAGGCTGTGCAAACAGTGTCTGAGATGCTCGCAATAAACCATTAGAGAAACTACATATGCATACAGTACCATAAAGAAGACAAACTAGAAGTAACATGTTCATAGTAAATTGTGTGATCAGGCTCATGCCATTCTCACTCTACTCTTCATTAGACACAATGGGTGGAAATGAGGTCATATTATAGGGTGCTCTCATGTTAATCTGGTTTGCAGAACCAAATTGTTGCAGCGTGTTATTTCATTAAGATATATACATGATGATTTGAGTGTCTCATACATTCATGTCTCATGAATTCAGTTTTGCATACACGTTGAAAGTATGTTTTTAAGAAACAGTTGACACATAATGTTATTTAGGGGCTAATGTTATACGTTTATTCTTAAATTAAGGTTTACAAAAACTCTAATACCATTTAATATGACTAGTGTTAAGCTTCTCTTTGATTGCCCTTTACAGTAAATTAAATAATTAATTAATATAAGTTTTAATATAAGATAGAAAATCATTAAAGCCAACGGAAATATGAGGCTGAAGAACAGCTTCCTTTATAAAATTGGAGAAAACGAGTTCCCATCTGGGAATATTCACGTGAAGCACTTTAAAACAACTTGTAAAGTCATAGTAGAGATTGATAGGCTATACACTAGTGGCAGAGTTGTTGATGTCGTACATGAAGAAACATGGTGGACAGCAGTGAACCTTTGGTTGATGGAATAAATTAACCATTTATGGCATATACATATCTTGTTGTTGTAGGTTGTAACAGTTAGTTGTTTTCCAATTGACCTAAACACAAAATGAGTATAACCTAGCCTAATATGAATCTTTGCATCCTGCAGTCCTCTTTATGATTATGTATTAGCATCTGATAAATGTCTTTCTTTCTTTCTTTTATTTATTTATATATAAATAATATATACATTTTAAGATGAATTAAATAGCCCTTGATCACATTAGTCTCTAAGGGCTGTACAGTACTTATTTCACTTAAAAACAAGCACCCCCTTTACCCATTCCTCTTCTTTCTTTCTTTCTTTCTTTCTTTCTTTCTTTCTTTCTTGTAGTGCTTTCCTAAATTCTAACGTGGCACTAAAAAAAAAGGTATTCAGTATGTTTACATATCCACAGCCCAATGTGTCGAAATAACATATTCAGTTGCATCAGTTGCGAGTTATTTGGTATTTTCTCTATGTACAAACTGTCAATGAAAAGATGGAAAGAGGAAGGTGGTCAACTGGGAGTTGGGTGCTGTCTCTATGTGTTTTAGTAGTTATAAAATGTGTATATGCAAAATGTCAGTCTCAGCCATGTTTTACAGTACATGCATGCTGTATACAGTAGCTGAGTCCGGTGCCATATACTCTTACCACTGCACATACAGCTGTGACACTTCCTCTTTAGCTCAGGGACCTGTGTTTGTGATCGAGTACATGTGTGCAAGGATGCATCTGTGTGTGAGTCTGCCCAGTGACAGCGTAATAGAGAAATATATTTGTTGTTGTCGTTTCATTTAATTCCCATCACGGGTCCCCAAAGTGCTACTCATTACAGTAACTCCGTATATCTAGCTAGCTCTCCATTCTGTATGCTCAGCCCTAGCTCTGTAAATGGGAACGCAGTCACACCACACAACGCTATCCTAGCCATGGCGATACGTGTGCAATGAGGGGGAATTGGGGGGGGGGGGACGCCCCATGGCATTGAAGGGAGAGGTGTTTTTGTTTTGATTGAGTTCAAATATCAACAATCTATTGACTCCATCTTGAAGACTAGACGTGGCGAGTGTGCATAGGTTCAACTCGTCCGTTAGGCAGGTGTCTGTCTGCCTGTAATTAGACTAATTGGCACCACATCAACATAATTCCGGTCTTTGTTTGAGGTTAGGAGGTTCAATAGTAATTTAGCCCAATAAAACATTTGGACACGTTTGCTATGCCCTAGGCCTAGACTGTCTTACTGAAGAACAGAGACGGTTATCACCTCGCTCGCTGTGATCACTGCCTGTGTGGCCAAATGTTACACTACTACCAGTCGATAATCTTTCTCTCAATCTAACCTGATAGCCTTCTGGCTATGGGCTGGGCAGTCTTCATTTATAAGCATTTACTGTGTACTCTTTAACCAGGACAAAGGGTGGCTTGCCAAATGTAAATGAAGGGATGGGAACACTTTTACTGGAGATCAGAGATTCATTTAGAACTCAAGCAGATGGTTAATCCCTGCAAACATCTGTGGGAGGAGCAGATACTGGGACCAGTTACTCTATAGGTCTGGTATGACTATGTAAACACAAGTATTCACCCAGAGCCATGCTTGCCTTGCACTCGACCTTCTCCTATGGCCACAATGTATGCAATCCAGCAGAGCGACGTATTCGTCTGGTCGGCGTGACGTCATATCCGGCAGCGGCTTGAGAACTCGGTGACTACAAACGTCTGTGACATGTAGGCTATTCACATGGGTTTTGCAAAGTCTCTGTTTATTCTTTTTTTATTTATTATGAAGATAGAACTTTTTTTTCAACCAAGTTGTCTTACTTGGTTCGGCGAACAGACACATTGAATAATGTATTACCGTAGTGATATGGCAGCCGTAACAACTTTATTACATGTGTGCCGTGCACGCAGCGGTGTTATATTGGGTGTTGCTGTGTGTGCACAGCTTAAACATTTATGGTAAACAAGGCAAACGTGTGTCCCCTATAAGGTTTCACTGTTACCCAATCATTGATACACGCACAGCTGACACTTCCCCCATCAGGTAGAAGGGCATAGTTTATACCCCAGCCCTCACAGAGCAGTATACTGTATGTCTAACAAGAGATTTGCTCAAACATGGAAATATGAGAATGAATTCAATTCAAAGTAATTGCTTCCTGAGTAATAGCAGTATAGCATGCAGGCAATGGTTGACCTGCAATTGACTTGCGAGCCGAGCCAGACCATTTGCCTACACAACCATGTCATGGAAAAGGACTTTGACCTTATGAAGGAATGCAATACTTAGATATTATATTTTCCCTCACATATTTTCGAAAGACGTGCAATATCACATAACCCTGTCATCTCTTTTATACGCGTGCAAGCCAGCAGATTTCATTTCCTTTCTCTCTATTCATAGAGCATGTCACCGGGTATCAACATTTACATATACGGTTACCCTTTTATAGCATTTGCCAAAAGTCTTATGTTTACGCAGCTATATATAGAATATACAGTATATTATATAATAGATGTTGGGGTCAAAACCTTTTTTTTATCATTCATTTATCATTTAATTAATAATGGTCCTCTCTGAAATAATGATCTTCTCTGAAAGATTTATGGTATCTCAACTTCCAGTGTGACTTCTATGCCAGGCCAATAGGCCTGTGCAAAGTTAGGCTATTGTATTAGACATAGCCTACTATATGTGCTGAGCAGCTTTGTTTGTTTGTTTGTTTGTTTGTTTGTTTGTTTGTTTGTTATTTATGTCCCCTCTAGCGCCCCCAGCAGGGCTGACAAGCACCAGGCCTTACCAGGGAGTTCGAGTCAGAGACCCTGTCAAGGAACTGCTGAGGAGGAAGAGAGGTCTAGAGGCACATACTGCCAACACAGCGCCCTCTGCTGTGGTGAGAGTCAGTGACACATAATACATTTTTTTATATTTTGCATGCCCTAGCTCAACCAGGAAATTACTGCAAAAGAAAAACATCACTAGCGATATATAGATATAAATAGTGGTCAGAAGGCAGATATAAGCAAATATGTAATCTTACATTAATTTAATGTGTACCATCATCTCTAAACAATCAATAAACATGATGTTCCATAATAACTATGTTCATGTTCCATAATGACTATTTTCATTTAATGCATGTTTCTTCTGATTTAGTTTCTATCCAAATGTAACTATGAATTTAACAAGGGAAAGTGACAAAAATACAATATTTAATCACATTATTAAAAATGATTTACTTGAGTGAGACAGGTATAGATTCAGAAGGCTTATCCCATTGAGAAAAAAGGGGATTTTGTCCTTATATAATCCAGGTGTTTTTCCATGACAGTTACAGCCATTCCCTGGGATAGCTTTAGGGCTAGGCAATCGGCTCTATGCAAAGCAACCTGCAGTCTGCCAAAAAGCTGTCCCTCCCATTTCTTACACATGCACGCACACTAGCATGCACTCCCATAAAACAAGGAAATTATATATATATATATATATATATATTTATAAAGCACGTGTTAGATATCATGGGGATCTGGGATGAATTCCGTTGCATGCGCTTAGTCGTTGTCAGTAATGAAAATGATGCGCATAAACGCAGAAGATAGATTCACATAGTATGCGACATTTGTTATTATATAATATTTAAGTCGGTTTAGTCTTTACTGTAGGACTACGTGTTTGTGTGATATGCGTTTGGTTGTCCTAGAACACATTTGACAACAACAACAATGTAATAATAGTGATTTAAGTAGGAAAAATATAGGCAACAAAATATTCGTGATATAAACATAAGTGCTAACTGACTTGTGGTTTCGTCTTGCTCACGATGCATGCGTGCGTGTGTGTGTGTGTGTGTGTGTGTGTGTGTGTGTGTGTGAGTGTTTTATGTAATCTGTCCTGCAAATGTTGTTCCAAGATTAGAACTATTATTTGTACCTCGCCCAAACACAACCAGAAACAAAGCAGGCATTTATTGTACACATTAGCTTTTGAAGGTTGGGTCAGAAATTGCAAGCTAACACACATTTATTCAAAGTCATAGCTGCTCATTTTGAGTTTGCACTGAAAAAGAAATCTGTTATTCCTACACAGTCCTGGCTCTGTAAATGGGAACACAAACAAAGTGGTGCACACTGCACCACACACCACTATCACAGCCTTGGCAATGTGTGTCTGACGTGTCAGGGCGGAGCTTCAGATGAAACGCCCCACATGGCATTGAAGGGAGAGTTGTTTTTGTTTTGACCCAGTTCAAATGGATCTATGTTTCTCCAGCATCGCTGACTACACTTTTAAAATAACACTTCAGTTATTATTAACTAATTATTATTAGTTATCTCACGTCTGCCTGTGAAGCTTACAGATGCTAACCCAAGCCAGGAGACTATCTCCACCCACCCTAAAAAGCACAGATGTGCAATCCCTTAGGCTCCTGGTAGCACATGTTTCACTCCCTCTTGACATGCCCCTATAACCCACCCTGGCCTGGAGAGACGCATGCTTTCACTGCACACGGCGCCATGTAGGGGCCTGAAGAGTTACTATTACTCAACACAGGTCACATGGTCATGCAACTGATTAAAAACAACACCCTGTCCTGTCACGTATAAGGCAAATAGCTTGTTAGTAAGAGCAAACGTGTGAAAGTGTTTTTCACACGGGCACGTGTCACCATGTGGAAATGAACGTGATAGATATACAGTATATAAAACGGTTTGCCCAGGTAATTGCTCATTGAGATTCAAATCTATTTTACAAAAGAGACCTGGCCAAGAGGGCAGCATAAACATGTCCACATTCAACATTAGATAGGTAGACTGCAGTGTTAGAACAAAATGTAAAAGTGTATTGACTAATCATGTGTAGAGGTGAGGAGGCAATACGGTAACTGAACAAACATTCTTCCCACACTGGGGGAGTTCTACACACTGGTATGGAATACAGAGGGGAGAGGGTAAGACAAGGCAGGGAACAATACATTCACAATCTTTAAGTATTCCAAATATCCCAAAACAAGTAATCCAGCCAAATGATAATTCATCCACTACTGGATGCTCACCTCCAGCACACACCATGCACCTCTCTGGGTTGGTACCGGGCACCATTGAATTAACTGATACCACTGAAATTAAATTTCAGTTGTAAAACTATTCTCCTCAATTGTGGCATTGCAAGCTGGCCGCATGGGCGCACATGCCAGAGTGCTAACTATTTGTGATATTTGTAGCTATGCATTTTTGTTGGCATAATTAACAGATTAGCTGAAAGAAAGCATTTACTTTACATTTTTTCTGGATATTCAGATTCACACAGAGGTCACAAAGTGCGTCACAGTATCAACAATGCAATTACAATCCAAACAGAAGAATAAAGTGCAATAATCCACAAGCAGAATATAACTAAAATGCAGAAAACATTAAAAAGGTACAATTCACAATAAATATGAATAACAAATAAAAGCATAAGCATCTCAAGTTCAGTATTAGAAACAACAACGCTTATTTTACTGATATTTCTTAGTTGGAAAACAGGCACTAGTTAGGTGCTTAGCATGTGTGTTAAATGACAAGGACTGTTCAAATATAACCCCTATTTTTCACAACTTGGAATGAGAAGCAGAGGATAAAGGTCCAAAATATTTCCTAATAGTGGCAGTGACATTTTCTGGGGCAAGTACAAGTCTTGTCTGCCTTTAGCTGTAAAAAATTTGATACAGCGGAAAAACAAGCAATCTTTTATTTTAATAAAAAGCTGCAGAGTACAGGCTATTCTCTCTGCAATAGCTATTTGCTTGTCTGAGAGAGAGAGAGAGAGAGAGAGAGAGAGAGAGAGAGAGAGAGAGAGAGAGAGATAAGGGGGGATTTTCCACATAGTTCTACAAATACGGCTGAAATGTGCAACTTTAAATAACAAATACAGCATCTGCATTAGCACATCATGGAGGCCTGACCTATTAATAATGCTGAGTACCATGTGTTTTGAATTGATTCATTCCTAGTCATTTTTATTATGACATTTTTTATTTCTTTAGGATGCAGTCCGCAGTCAATCGTCATATGTCCAAGGTAATACATATTTGCATAGCCCACTACAATTTAATTGTATCATTTATCACTAAAGCTACTGTATGTCTGACCATTTTTCATATGCTATAGCTAAAGTGAACGATGGCGCACACACATTGAACAAAAACATCCTCCTGCCATCACAAATCCCTTTCCACTCAGGTAACCTTGCTTTTGAGGGGTCCAGCGGCACCACAAATGTTTCCTCCATCCCTGGGAATGATGGATCACTGTCATGTATGGGATGGCGAGCTCAGGCTTCAGCCGCTAATGCTACCACTGGGCTCCAGCACAGCATAGCCCACTGGTCCTCATCTGGCTATGGTCTAAACGACCAGCCGTCCTCTCAAAGCCAGGCCTACACGGGCTGTCCTACTCTCACGGCTGACATGTACATGCAGACCATCTGCCCCAGCTACACCGTGGTCGCACCTCCCACCATGCTAGCCTACACACACGCGCCACTTCTTGGTAACTTTGGGGTAAGTGTAATTCCTGTTCTGCTATTAGGTGTTCATAAAAGCACTAATTTTAGGCAATTAGCTATTTAGTTTGATTTAATTATATCTTGATGTGGTAGCAGTCATGATAGAACTATTCTAAACATATTACTGGTTGCTTACAATTTCTGGTGCTGTCTGACCTGTCCAACTATTGACAAATGCACTACATGTAATTCGCTTTGGATAAAAGCGTCTGCCAAATGTTGTAAATATATGTAAATAAGATAATAGCCATTGTGTTACTGCGTCTGTTACTGCACAGTATCAGAAAGTGTTTGAAAACAGTGGCTGTTTCTCAATATACCAAGAGAAATGAGAATGGTCTTGCAAGAACACGAGGACAGATCTAGATTGAGATGCATATTCTTGGCATATCGTTTTGGCTATTGCACAATATCCATGTCATCCCTGGGCTCAGGGATGACAACACTGGTACCGGTATTATCAGCGCAAAATTGTAAACGCCTTTGATTGCTTGATAGCCGGCGAGGTATCATGGCTGTCCGGTCTGTTAGCGGAACCTCACATCTACGAAATCGTTGTAGTACATTTTTAACTAGACTCCATCTTGATAACTAGACCACAGATTTGAAGTTAAAACTCTAGTATAGCTAGTATTGTTGTGTGTTTTCTCTACTGCCAATGCCGCTTGTTGATTCTAAATGCATTCTGGGATATTTTGTTGACAAGTTCACACACAAGTCACCACTGGTTGCATACTTGGTAAAAAATGTTAATGGAGAACACTTCCGGGTATTTTATCCGTTCTTAGCCAGATGCAAACTTGTGAATTGTAAAAGTACTTGGCTGTGAATGATGACGTTTCACAAGTCCGCAAGATCGCAAGAACAGAAAAGAACACATATTGAGAAACAGCCATTGTGTTTTTGCTACCTCGATTACATTTGACATCACATAACATGTTAGCAGTCAATGTACAACCATTTTAGTAAAATGTACTATAGGGAGATTAAGAACAGAAGCATATAGGCCTACATACAGTATTCTGAAAACAGTAATCACATTTCTCATGAGAAAGCTTCAGGTATTGGCTAAGTTCAATAGCACTTACAGTATAAGTAACATTCATAATTGTGTCCATAATTGCCATGTGGTTAAAATATAAATAATATGAAGGTGCTTTTATTCTCACATACACATACCTGTAGCAAAATTGATCCTCCAGTGAGCAGCCACTTTAGAGCACCCGGGGTCCAACTCCTGATTGTTGGCAGTGTCACTGGCCAGGTGGCACTGACTGGAGAATGAACCTAACATGCTTTTTGATAAAAGCACTATAAGAAATGACATTTCCTTTAATGCTAGCTGTAATGCATGCTAGCTGTATACATGCTATAATGTAATGGTAGGCTGTTCCTATTACCAATACGAGGTGCGTTATTATGAGGGAGTATTTGTCTTGTCGTTGTAGACCATACCTGTTGCTTCCACGCCAGCCTCTCTCCCTCAAATGGACCTCCCAGAGTCTGGGTTGACCTACGTCCCCTGGGGTCAGCCCCTGACCACCATATCCACCATCCCCACTTCAGGGGTCCACTTGACCCCATGCTCTCCTGGGCTGCCTGGGTCACCTCTAGTCCACATGCCCTTGTCTATGCCTTTGACCGCCATGGTCGCTCAACTGGATACCCAGCGGGAACCTCTGTCCCAGGCCCTGGACTTCCAGCAACCTTCCAGCAACCTTCTGAACCCCAGGCCCCAACCGCAGCCTCTGGATCCTGACCCAGTGGATGAGGCCCACGATTTGGAACCAGAACCACCAAACCCCTTGGAGAAGCTGCTGGAAGAGTCTAATGAGGAAAGACAAGCAGATGAGAAAGACACTTACAACGCCTCTCTTTTTTTACCCAATGTCTGAAAAAGACTGTATTTTTATTTTCATTTACAGTACATCGGCATTTGTTTTCTGACAGATATATTGTCTTTTAACTTTTTGAGAGAATAAAGATTTTGATACACAGAGCAACGTTGATTAATGTAAAATGCATTGAAAGTTTAAAATACAAAATGTGTTAAAACCCCCAAATCTTTCCTTGAAAACCAATCATGACTCCAACCGATGCTGTACGATTGCAAGCCAATTATCAAAAGCAATGGTTTATTTAAAGTTGTAATGAGCGATTGTAAGCTAATACTTTTTGTCACCTTGATCTCCTCATGGTTTCCTAGCTGCGTGCACACTGAAAAGATAATCTGGTGTTTCTACACAACCCTTGCTCTGTGAATAGAAACACAAACCAAGTGGTGCAGACCGCTCCACACTACACTATCCCAGCCTTGGCAATGGGTATCTAATGTGGGGGGCAGGGCTTCTGAGGGAGCACCCTATATATGGAATTGAAGGCAGAGGTGTTTTTGTTTTTTTCCTTGTTCAAATATCAATCCTCTTTCTCCAGTGTCGTTGACTCTACAGTACCTTTAAGACCAACTATACATGCTCATGCGGCTTGCATTGCCACTGCAGGCGCAGTGCACCTTTATTGCTTGTAGCGTAATCAGGCTGCATTGACACGAGCGGTGAGACCGCTTGCCGTCCCGCAAGTGCCAACGGCGGAGATAAAAAATATGCCCCACTCTGTATCTTTGAAAAAAAATCTGTTACTTACTTCCAGCGTGTAGTACCGCTCACAATCGTTCCTATTGGTTTGCCGCTATGCTCTGATTGGGTTCTATCGACGGCAAAAGAAAAAAAATTGGTTCTATTTCTTGCTGTCTGCCGTTCCGCTTTTGGCAAGCGTTGCCTTATCTTACTAACGCAAACAGATGGGGAGTATCTCATTAGATTCCCGACTCACGGTTATAAGATAATCAGTAGCCAGAAACTGGCGTTGGGATAGGAGTTGACTGGAATCTGCTCTGCCCTGTACAACAGATACTGTTACATATCTTATCCATGACATTGTCCAACATCCATATACATTCACACTTTTGTGAGCAATGTCAACCATAGAACAAACAGCCACATGGGTTCTGTGACTGTCAGCACAAATCGTCTTCAATCTTATTCATGTCCTGGGTCATGTCAGGACAGGTAAAAGAAGCTTCCTAAGAAAGGCCCACAGTGCACTGTTTGCAGAGTACACCAGTGCTACTATGTGATTCTAATAAAACCTCCCATTTTTGGCCAGAACCAATTCTATCTTCGCTCTGCCCCCAGTGGGAAATAACCACATGTTAGCAACTGCGAACATTTATTTTTTTTGTCAAATTAATAAGAAAAACAAAATGTAATGTATTTGCAAATAAAAATGTGCCTTTTTATTGCTTGTTTTTATGTGTAAACCACTTAAACCACTTATATCTAGCTCATAATGACAATTTAATGCAACATTATTCTTTGTAGTGGTGTTAAAAGATAGAAGATAAAATAAATAAAATGTTAACTGATACAGGATTCTGAAAAATCAATGCAGTGTTCCGTCACAAGGTAAATGTTAAAGTTAGGCTTATATAAAGAAACTGCAGCAATGTCACATAGTACAGCAATGTAAATTCTGTAGCCTGCATCCAGCTGAGACATTTATATTTTCAATTGTAACCGTATTTAAATATTTAATGTTCAGCCTGGCTACTGAGTGTTTTCTGTAGGGTTGCATTCTGAGTGGCAGGTAACAGTTGAATGCCTCATACTGAACTGTGTGAAACTATGAGGTGTTGAAAGACCCATGTGGGGAAATATGCAAACATGCAAACATATGCATTTCAGTTTTTCACATTTCATATATTTTTGTATATTCACATAGAGTAGCATATATCACTTGAGTGTTAAAACACGCCGCTTCAGAAACGAGGCAGAATTACCGTGCAGTATGTGCGTGCGTGCACAGTGCTAGATTGTACAGCAGAAATATATCCATGTCAAAATGCACGCGCTGTCACGTGTTAAGTGTGATGTCACATCTGCCAGGCAGATAATCGCCTGGCGCGGACGTGTGCTTTCACCCAAGGGCAATGCTTCATTAATCCCATAGAGAAGTGAGTGCACTAAGTCCCTTAGTATTCTAATAAAGCCCTGATGTTTGCATTGCTTCAAGTGCTTCAGAAGATATAGCTAAGAATGCCCCCAGGCTATCTTGTTGGAGTGCTATCAGTACCCATCCCCCCCCTCCCCCACCCCACCCCTCCTCAAGCACCCAACCCTCTCCCCTGTATTTTTAGTAGATTATTTTACCCTAAAGCCAAACTCTGGATTGTGGGGGGTGTAATATTTAAGATGAGTGCTACCTTACATATAAGTGGGTGCTTTACTGAAAGAGCCTTAACTCTTAACATTTAAAACGTGTTGCCAAAACTAACCCATGGGAAACCATGACAGCCAAGCCCTAGTGTGGAAAGGGAGCCCCTCGTGAGCCTTGAGGCTCTGTGCTGACCTGTCTACGATGACTGAGGTGATGACAATGAGGCCTTTTTATTTTTTGGGGGGTTTTACCTGAAACGTTCAAAATCGTTTACAGGTATAGTGAAGATGATGTTTTGAAAGGTACAACTGTCGAGGCAGTGTAAGCCATCATCAGGATTTTGAAGACATCTCTTTGAAAATAAAGTCGACAATTACTGCAAACTTTATTTGTTTAGCTGCATATTTAAAAAAGGAGGTCACAAAATTATCGAAATACAAAAAAATATGAACAGTAAGACAGTGTAACAGCAAGACTACGCATAAAATGTTAGTTATACAGTAAAAGTGGTTTAAAAAATGACAATGACTTTGGTAGGCTATCATTTTACTTGAGTACTTGCTTTTACAAACACCGGTACTAAAGTATTAAAATGTAAATGTTCAAAATGCATTGTTGTATTTTGTTGCCACAATGTATTTACAAAACCTATGATTCTAAAAAACCTGAATGCACTGACATGCTTGTTAAACATGTAGAATTGCCCCTTACCTGTGATAGGCAGTAATGAGAAATACAGTAGGTTAGCTTCACTGAACCGTTGGCTGGCTCACCATTGTAGAGATAAGG
>JAODTR010078035.1:0-15045 GCA_025399935.1 Amblyopsis rosae | reverse complement strand
GTAGTGTGAAGCACTTTGTGTTACATGAATTTGTATGAAAAGTGCTATATAAATAAAGATTGATTGATTGATTGATAAAGTATTCATTATTAATCAGTGTATACAGTTTGCCTAGTTTTTGTCCTTCCTTGACTTTTCCTAAATTGCCATTGAGCACATGCTTAGGTCTTATAAAATCTATGGTGAGATTGTCGATAAGATAGGTAAACGCCCCAACCCCCATTTCCCGAATTCGATGAACTGAAATTGCCCAATAATTAGAACAAAAACATACAGATGTCTTCAGGCGCTGTGCTTTAATGAAAAGCCTGTGAAAAAGTCTCTTTGTTAAAAAGGACACATAAACTACTGGCTGTTCCTTGTTATGGAGTGGGGGGGACTGACTCAAATGAACGAAATGAAATACTTGAATGATTTGTTAGTTTTACTGAAAGACTCCAAAAGATCCGTCAGTAAGTAGAGTCGGACTTTCCATCACTACTGGCAGCTTGTGGACGAGACAGAGGCATAATCCATAAGCGGCAGCTGAAATATGTGCCGCCACGCCCGCTTGTGAAGGCAGCGGATGCTGCAGATCAAGGTTGTGAAGATTAAACCCGGTTGAAATCAAACGTCTCTTCAAAAGGCTGACTTGGAGATGACAAGTATAGCCTTACTGGCATTCTTCTCCTCTGCACTTTATTGTAAAACTAACTGGGGAGAATATAACACCAAGATAGATTTAAATTATCCAGTTGAAGAGACAGCTGGGTTTCCACATAATATGTATTAATATAACACTTACTGAAAGAATTGTGTGACCTCTTTTGTTAGACTAATCAGGCTTCTTGAAGCAATACCTTTTTTTTTTATAGAAATATTTGTTTAAAAAAAAGTCTCAAATTTAAAGTTATACGGCCACAACAATGTTCTGCACGAGGGTGTGACAAGGTATTAACACTTTATTTTAGTATCATAATAAAAAGCATTGAGAATATAATATATTATGTATACATCATAAAGGTATATCAAATATGTATGTTATTACATCATTTAGTAAAACTACAATAGTAAAGATAATAAATCAATATATATAATAAAATAAATAAAATACGTTATAACAAGATCGGGCCTACTGTATACCAAAAGACATAAAGACATAACAAAAGTGAAAGCGTTGATAGTTCATAGTTAGAAAGGTGAATGCTGCAATAGTCTGCGAATGGAACTGATGACCGCACGCCTCGGCAGTTGGTTCCAGTCCGTTGCCTCTCCATTACTGCCTCTCATCTGCACGTGTCCTTGTCTCAATGCATAACACTGCCTACTGTACCTGTCGGCCATCGCAGGGCAGGCAGGGGGCACACTTAGAGCCGTTCAGCTGTCAGTAGGGGGAGCCAGTGGAGGCCGTCCCTCTATATCACAGGTCTAAGTGGCTATATGTCCTCTCCAGCATGACATGACAGCCGAACCTCTTCCAAGTCTGTGCGTGCGTGCGTGTGCGTGCGTGTGTGCGTGCGTGCGTGTGTGTGTGCGTGCGCCCGTGTGCGTACATCAGTGGGAGTGAACATTCTCTCGCGTGTGTACACACGTGCGATCCTGCGATATGTTTGCACTAGCGTGTGTGTGTGTGTATGTGTGTGTGTGTGTGAGTCACTGCCTGTCTGTCTGCCTGCCTGAATGTCTGCCTGTTTATTTGTCTGCATGTGTGTCTTTCTGTCTGCCTGCCTGGTAGTCTGAATGTCTGTCCTGTGGTCCAATAATGACATCGGAAGCTGGCAGAGAGTTGTGTGGTTTGGCCCGGGCATCGGGGTGAGGCCGGGTGAGGCCGGGGTGCAGCACAATAAAGCCAATAGGGCAGCATGAAGAGCTCTCTGGGTAGGAGAGATCCCGGGCTGAACGTGCATAGTGATGTCTCACCATACAGTCTATATGTGTCCCCTCAGGAATCAGGTCCTAATCTGTCTTCATAGGGGTGGGCTAGCATGAGGGGGCTTTAGCTGCGTGTGGTGACTGGGTGCCTACAGAGCCTGCAACAACACACCACTATTCCAATAATCAATGATTCTGTAGGGGATTTACAATATTTATTACTTCTTTTTTCATAATTCTGTTATGATAATTGAAAAAATAAAGTATGACTTAATGACACAAAATGTTTATCACAAATCAACCAGCAGTCTGAATTTAAGTATAATTTTCACATATTCATTTTATGTGATATTTAAACTACGATTGTAGGCGATTGTTTGATTTCTGAAGTTTAATGGTTTTACTTGTCTGTATAGGTAATGTCCGGTGCCACGCTAGTGCAGTGCTTTATATACTAATTTAAAATGTTCTATTTATTTTAAGCAGTAACCGTACTCTATGTAGTCCTGTAAACTGACTTGCTCGTTTAGTTTTCCAATGAGTTTCTCATTGCAAGTTTAACGTCCGACTTGGTAACTGAGTTACGTACACTAGTTGGTCGTCGTGCATGTCAATCAAAATACATCTCCTGTCAAGTGGGCGGGTACTGACGCAGTTAGCCAGCGCTGTGTCCCATACCTTATGTAGTAATGTTCTGGCGGGTGACTGCAAATAAATTGGCTGGGTGTAGATTTGGCTGTCGTGGCCCTGGGAGATGATTGGAATGTGGCTTCAGACCTGCCAAACCGTCTGTTATGGTTTCATTAACCATGGGAGTTTGTCAGCATGCAGGACGGAGAGAGAGGCAACGTGAAGGGCCAAAAAAGTTGTCCCCATTAGGCAGACACAGAGCCCAGATGAATGCTCTGAAGCGGCAATGCCAGGTCACGCTGACCCATAACAATCACACATGCACGGGCACGCACGCAAGCACACACACAATTTATTGTGCTTTAGCTAGCTTGAGATACATTTTGGCTGATCATCATTGACTTCATTCACAGCCATGGTGAGATCAGTGGAAGTACTAGCAACTCAAGGCTCACTGAAGTGGTATCTCTCCCATGAATCATGCAATAATAAACAATCTGCGGTTCATATCACGAACAGCTAAACTGTACTGCTAAGGGCATTGTGAATCATGTTCACTACAGTGGGCCTGATAGCACCGTTGTATGTGTCATGCTGTACCAGACCCCTGAACAGTCCCACATCAGACGGATCAATCACCAGGGATCCTCACACTGGCTCCATTGTACGGCCGGGCCCGATACCGGAGTCAAGGAGCAGACTGGCAGCTTCTGTTATCGTCTGTTCTCCGGGCCGTGGACGGGCCAAAACAGCCCTGCCTTTGTCCCCCACGCCCGTATTGGTGGAATCTGAAAGTAAGCAGATTTGTAACGGATATTAACAGTAGCCTTCCAGAACAATGGCCGAGAGGACAGTGCCACAACGTGGAGAACAAGTGCGTCTTTTATGTACAGCGGGGGCCTTAATTGTTGGGCTGGGGGTGGGGTTGGGGGAATGGGGAAGGGGGGGGGGGCTGAGGAAGTGAGAAAATGTACACTGTTGTTTAATCTGTGTTGTTGCACACATGCACACAGCTGTCGTAGTACAACATACTGTACGCAATCTCCCTCTCTGTTGGCCAGGCACCTTAAATGAGGAATGTTACACATAACTACACATGCATGCACAATAATACAAACTCGCATCACAGACACATATGTGGTGAAGATGTTGGGGAGTCTGTGTTACTGTGTCTTGTTCTAATACTACTGTACTACTACTACTACTACTACTACTACTACTACTAATAATAATAATAATAATAATAATAATAATAATAATAATAATAATCATAATAAATAATTTCTTAAACCTGCTCATGAGATTAAATATATATTTTTTAAGAGCGTTCTGGCCATGATAGGCAGTGAATCACAATTAGAGATCATGAATCAAATATATAAAACAACTGGTAAAAACCATTATAAAAGCCACAATCCTTAAAACAGCCAGTTAGAAACATTGACAGGGCAGGAAATCAACCTCAACAGTTTATAATTTACTTAAATTACGGAAAGTCCTTTCCATTTTTAAGATACTTTGCAAAGCATTCCAAGCTGAAGGGGCAGAGTACATAAAAGCCCATTTGTCGAAATCAGTTCTAGCATTTGGGACAGTTCATAAAATAAAGTAATATGAGTAAATTCACATTTTATTGTGAATAAAAAGGCACAAAACGAATATAATTACTATTAGGTATTTAGCAGATGCTTTTATCCAAAGCTACTTAGAGTACAGTGTGAGTACACTTTCAGGTATTAAGGAGCAGCTAGGGGTTAGTCAGCGTGCTCAAGGGAGCTTGCAGGTTGGTTGTGCTTGTTGAGGATCAATGGCTCAACCGCCCTAACGCTCAGACTACCCTGCCCCGTCACACCAGACTGGACGCATCCTCCATATGTCCACTAAAGGACATCGCCTAATATGGCTATCATTCATCGTCATCGTGACTGGAGGGTTTGCAGATGTACCTTCTCAGAAAGAAATATAAAATACATTGATAAAACAAATAAATTAATGAATAAATAAAGATCAACTAAATTGACACGATACCGCACAAAACATTTGAACCTCACATAACGGGCATTGGTCCTTAATGATTATACTACTGCCAACTAAAGGCTGCCTACAGAGTTATGCTGGGCACGGCTTTTGTTGTCTCTGGTGGTTTGACAGAACAATCACCCTTTGAAAGCTGTCATAATAGAGCAGAGAACATGGATGGTACAAAATACCCTATGTATTGAAACCTGTGTGCTCTTATTCCAGTAATAATAAGGTCTTAAATAAACGGTACGTGTGTGTGGCCGTGCATATTTGGTGGATACAAAACTGCCCCCATCTATAGTTACAGACAGCAATGGGAGGAAGTTGATCAGGAAATAGAGACGCTTCTTTAGTTATCTTTTTTGTACAGAGGAATATCTGGGCCTGAAGAAAAACAGAAAATGCATTACCTTCCTCATTGCAAGTATTGTTTATGGACCTGTTGTTGTATGCACTGTGCTATATCACTCATGTTTTACTAAGGATTTTAATGACATTACATCTATATTTATAGGCTGGAGATGATCAATTTCCAGCATTTAAATTCAGAAAGTAATTACAACATGTTTGATGTCATTTAATTTAGAGCAAAATAGTTATTAAAATCAAACCATATTGTGCCTAATGTCCCTATAGGACATATATTATTGTATGTAGCTTCTATGCTCTCCTTAAAACGCCTTTAAAGTTTAAAATATAATTTAGGAAATTTGAAACCAAGACCAATAACCTCGATTATATTTTTCCTAAAATGCTGTAATATATACAGCTATACGGTATATGCCATATAATATAAAGTGTTTTTGTTAAACACATTTTTTTATGATCTGAGACTATTTAAAAAAGAAACAGACATTTTGCGTAAATATTTCCTAGATTTGTATTTTGTATAGAACAATGTTTTGTTTGTGCCAATATAAATGTTCTGACCATATTCGGTTGGGATGTTCCCGAATATTTTTGTCATATGAACTCTTAGGAAATAATATTATTAGGTATAGCTCAGATTCATACAGCCATAGTCTATGATATCTTAAAAATTTGATTTAGCTCTGATTCACCCCACCCAAGGCAAGTAAGTACATGATGTATTTGATCTGAGAGGCTGTTCATAATTCACATAATGTAACTGATTCAGAGACCTATTGTTATGCTAAGTGTAGGCTATTACAAGAAAAATGCTAAATACAGTATAATACAGTATTTATATCTGGGCTCTATCTAGAAAGTCATCTTTACGGCATATTGCCTAATTGACAAAAGTACTAAGGGCTAAATGAAGCACTATAAACTATGACAAAGGAGGAACAATGTCTATTTTTATAGCGTTTCTCATTTGATTTCAGTTACTGTATCTAACAGCACACCACAGTCACAATGCTTTGTTGCTAGGAAAGAAATTGCACCGTTCTCTGCCATTGGCCGGAAAGACCTGCATGTTCATCCAATAACACATCATCGGTTATGGGACAGTGATAGCCATTCAGACACAATCATTATAATGTCAGTGTTTGTGGTTGAAGTGGACTGAAAGGTACATTTATTGTAAAGGTCAAGTCTGAAATTGGTGTGTGCATGTCTATGTATGTTTGAGAGAGTGTGGAGGTTAAACTCTGTGTGTGTGTGTGTGTGTGTGTGTGTGTGTGTGTGTGTGTGTGTGTGTGTGTGTATGTGTGCGTGTGCGTGCACGTGCGCGTGCGTGCGCTCGTGCGTGTAAGTGTGTGTGTGTGTTGATGTTCATCTAACGAAAGAAGGCCTTAACAAAGCAGATTACTGACACCAAGCTAAATATGTACAGTAAATCCAGCTGGAAATATTGTGATAGCTACAGTATGCACACATCATATCCTAGCTATTCCCACATAAGAGCCTACTCTATATTGTAAGAATAGCATAATAGCTAGGTACCAACTGTGCACCTATATAGTACATTAGCTATTGCCAGGCGTGTTTAGACCTGGTTTGAGTGCCATGGTGACTCATAGCTTCTGTTAGTGTCCCCATGAGACCAGTAACATGATATCACAGGAAGATGTCACAAGTTCAATGTGGAGCATTTAACAGTAGGCTATATTGCAATAAAAGGTATTGCGACAGTGCGTTCGACACATACCAGTCAAATACAGTATAATAAAAAAGCATGTATGATTTTATTGTGAATGAAGCCGCGCTATCAAAGAGATTAGAGGCAGACTTTTAAAGAAATCATTGGCTGTTGTGCTGCCACATAATAATGGCTGTAAGATGATGTTTTGACTTTATTTCTGCGTAGGCCTATACATGACTCAAGCTGCGTCTTCTCGTCTGAGTTGATATACAGTATCTTGCGGGGCCATAAGTAATGATTATCACTCACTCGCTCACTGTCCCAAAATCTAGACTCTGCACTATGGGGGACCGGGCTTTCAGTGTTGCTGCCCCTAAACTGTGGAACACTGTCCCTGCTGAAACCCGCAACTCAGACTCTTTAATCAGTTTTAAAAACAGACTGAAGACTGATCTGTTCAGGCTAGCCTTTCCCATGGCTTAGCCTGGTTTTAATTTAGCTCTGGTTTTATTATGTAATTAATGATTTTTATTTGAACTATGTTGTACAGTGTCCTTGGGTATTTTGAAAGGCGCTTGGAAATGTAATTTATTATTATTATTATTATTATTATTATACACAACTACTGTAGTAAAATGTAAAGATGCATCAGATAACAGACAACACAGTTGCAACACCATCTGCTCACGAGAAGAAACTGCGTTGTTTTGAAGGCCACTCCGTTCCTTTTATTTCCGAGTACATTATTCTGAAGAAAAAGACAGGAAGTGATCCTGTAACAGTTGAAACAGCAAATGCAAGGGGTCTTGTGATTTGTTGGTATTTCATTGAGCTTGGGGAGACAAATTATAGCAATGAAAGGATAATATCTTACAAAGCACCCTGCGTAGCATTCATGATTTTTTAAGTCTGTAGCGATGTGTAAGGTGAAAATTCCACCTTATCTCAAGCACTTAAGAAAGGAATGTTAAGTACTACCACTTGTATGAGACAGTGAGGCCGTCAAGGTCAGCCATGCGGTGCTTCGTCAATGGGGAAGGACTGCACAGGCCAATCTATACCAGCGCTTCTCGGCTGTCAGGTATTGCCAAACCTAGAAAGACAATTGGTGTTGCTTTCCAAGGAGACACTATTACCACAATTACAGATGTCATATCCAAAGTGTGTGTGTGAGATGCTATTATTGCAGCGTGCCAAGTATCATCAAAACATCTTTGTTGTGATTTGTCTCCCTCCTCTGCCATTTGCATTCCACCTGTTCTTGATCTTGCACTGTTGAGTTTTCACCGGCCAATCAGAACCCAGTCGGGAACCTCTTGACCAGTCCTTGACCTTCAGAGAGTGCGCAGGCAGGCTGTCTGTGCGTGTGTGTTGTGGGTGCAGCCTGACCCCTTTTGACCTGTGACCAATTGAAGACCACACAGTCAGTGGCACTGCGTAGTTAAGATGGCCACTGATCACCAAGCTAACTGGAATATATGTGGGATTGAGAGGAAGGCTTTTGTTGCAAACAAACTTGAGGTGTTTATGCAGTATCTAGCCTACTGTATGTGTGGTGGTAATTACTGAATTGTTCAATTGAAAGCGTTCACGTAGGCTATGCTGTGACTACGGTTTATTAATTAATTGACTGGTGTGTAGACGACTATTCAAGATGAACATGTTACAGCCTATGGTCTATACCCACAGGCCGTCAGCAAGCCTGAAACATACAGTATAAGGAGATTTGTGGGTGATCTTTAATCTTACTAGGAAGTACAATGACTTGTTAAGTATTCTGCTTGGCTGCCTGGGCAAAGTAGGGGGTAACAATGAAACCTAATCTCACAAATGGCTGCCCTAATTATTTTCTTACTGGAAGCATATTAAAGCTCAGAAAGTTGTTGGAAGTTTTGTTGAAATTGAAATTAACAGCACTTTGTGGTGAAGGTACAGTATTATACAAAATAGGTGTAATTTATATAAAAATGTGAGATTGTTACTCATTTTTATTTTGACAGATTTTTTTATGGGTAACCAGAAATCCGTGCACTGAATCTGTGCAGTTCTGGTGGTGAAAAATGCAACATATATACTGTATCTAAAATATTTGGTGTAGAATAAAATTTCACAGACATGTGCCTTAGACATTAGGTAATAATCTACAGTAACTAAATGTGCCGAAAAGAGTGAAACACCGTCTTTTATTAATTAAATTCTACATATACAGGTTGGTATCTCTACTGTAGATTGTCCAACATGCCCCCTGGTGGCTAATGGGAAATACCAAGTCAGTTTTTTGGCCTGAGTGTTTCGTCCTGTGCTACTGCTGCTGTGAATGCCGTTGGCGAAAGTGAATCTTTGTTCCTGAGCAACATGAGGCCCCGGAGAGGGTCAGGAGGAACTGAATACATTTGGGTTTCTGCTTGAATGAGTACCCTTACTGCAGCGTTCAGGTGAGTAGTCAGCATTGGGAAGCAAATTCGCTATACAATAATCCATTCTACACACACATTGACCTTTGAAGTTATATCAAATATGTTCCATTAATGTGTGTGTGTGTGTGTGTGCAGTGTATTCAACACTATAGCTTTATAAAACCAAAATGACAGACATTAAAATAACTAAACAACAATCCAAGCAGATCAAAGATTCTACAGAGTTTAGTAATCAACGAGAACATTTAGATTGTAAAATGGCTGCTTGCCCAGGCCCCTCGTCGGTGCGCAGTGCGCGCACACACACACACACACACACACACACACACACACGCACACACACACAATCAGTCTGTTTCCGCCAGCACACTGGATCTCACTGTGTAGCCCTTGGTGGGCTGATAAGGGTCCCTGCAGACCCGCTAGAACAACTGGCCCTTGTTTCATGGGTGGGGTGGTGGGGTGGGTGGAGGTGTAAGAGGGGGGCAGAGAGAGGAGATACACCATGATTGAGGGTGTGTGTGCGTGTGGGGGTGTGTGTGGATGGGTGGGATGATACCATAACGTCAGGTGGAGTTAATAAATATTTTTATGACGATAATTCCTTGTATGTTCAATTGAGCATGAGATCTACACAATATCTGCTCCTTTTCTAAAACTAGAACGGCAGGTGCAGTTAAAATGAGCTGGGGTATCATCATCATCATCTTCTTCATCATCAGTGCCACACTTCCACCTGGAAATATAAACAACTATTGAGTTTTGAGGGCTGCCGCAATAAAGGTGTTTTCCAATGCCAGAAAACTCACCACCAGTGGAAAGATATTTTCTAAGATATATAAAATATATATTAATTATGATTATCCCCCCCCCCCGCCACAAAAATTATAAAAAAAAAAATAATAATAAATTAATTAAAAAAAAAAAATAAATATATATATATATATATATATATATATACACACACAGTACAATATATATAAGCGCACAATTACACATATTTTCGAAACTTTCAGAAAGTATCTTATACCTTCCATGAAACATTCCTGTACTAAAATATACTAATTCCTGTACTAAAAATTTTATAAACAATTATTTTATATATAATTAATATAATTACAAGCAAAAGTAACTATTAGCACATTAACCAAGGTGTCCTGGACCATTAATGAATTTCCTTCCATTTGTGACTAATAATTACAACAGTATTCTATTATCTTACAAATTTCCATATGATCATACATGTACTAAAAACACAGGACCCCTTGTGGCGATATAACACACTACAATAACATAAATTTAAAGCCTAAATAGGCTATATAGAAAAATAAGGTAATAATGTCTGTACTGTAGAACAAGCTGAGTACTGTACAGCATTTAGAATACATTTAGAATAGAGAGAGAGAGCGAGTGAGAGCAGATACATAATAAAGTAACTGACAACAAATTGATGAAGAATTTTCCTGGCAGTGTTTTACTCACTGTTGCCATTCTTTGAGATGTTCTTTCACTTAATCTTTTTAGAAACGCCAACTCACAAAAATGTCCAGACCCAGACAATAAAAAAAAAAATTTATATATAATTATATATATATATATAATTATTATTATCTATTCACTAGAGAAACCCAAGTATTTTGGAAGATATAGTAACAGAACCTTCTCTTGAAACTGACTTGATTTAACTGATTTTATATTTACTTACTGACTTATATTCACTTATATATAACCCAGCAGGTCAGAGCAGGTTTGTCAAAGACACACTGCTATGTACAGCCTTCCCCCAGGGATGCGTTTTGTCATCTTTATAGCACTTCATGTATGCAGATGGTACAGCCTTCTACTGTAAATGAGGAGCATTGGCTATATTGCCTACTTCCTAAACTGGCGTGACACGTCAAGTCTCCTCATAAACTACACTAAACAAGAAAGAAGTTATTTAAGTTAATAGTTAAACGGCCGATACACCTTGGCATTGTGCTAGACGACCACAAGCTAAAACGAAACCTGACCTCATAAACACAAAGAGCCAACAGAAGAACATACTCTTTATAAAAGCTCTTATCCTTTAATGTCCATAATACATTTCTTTCAGTATTACTGTTTGTAACGCGTATTGGCCTTCTGCAACATTCGATGGTTTTGCAATGCTACTGAAGCACAGAAAAAGACTAGAAAATGTTAATAGCTAATAAACGGCTAACAACTTTGCAATGCATCTGTAGAGACATTGTGATAAAGGAAACAACATGGTTGATATACGAGTTACAACCGCTTGCTTGCTGCTTCGTTTGAATTATTACCATATGGGCAATGATTTTGCTCTACTCTATTGACTAAAATAAGGTTGAAATATAAATGTTTTAATAAGTTTTTAAATGGTCATGATAAAATGATACATCCAGCTGGTCTGGCCTGTCAAGTCTGTTGCAAGGTGTGGTAAGAGTATGTTTATTGTGTCTTATGTTCTGTGATGCCTCTACTTCATTTTTATTTGCTGCAAACACATTTTCCCACATGGACAAATAAAGTATTTACTGCATCTATCTAAATGAAGAGCAGTTTGGAAAGAAGGCATTCTGAATGCTTCTGAATACCATGGTTCAGCAGCTAACTGTACTGACGCGGGATAAATATCGATGCAGACCAACATTTTCAACAAGTTTATTTCAGTACAAGTGGTTTTTAAAAAACCTCACTGCATTTCCAGACATCTCACTGTTGCCACCTCCAATACAAGCAAGCAAGGTTACGATATCTTCAAATTTGGCTGTGTCCAATATGATCATACTCTGTGCAAAAGAACATTCTGTGAAGCATACCATTTTACAAAAAGTAAAAGTGAGTTGACACTAAAGTTGACAGAAACATGTCCTGTAATAACCAATTATTGTAAAACTTGCCAAAAAAAATGTATCAGTATCAGAGGCCTAAATAAACATGCCTGTTCCAACAGCCAACGCGAAATCGAAATTAACCAAGTGTAACCATTCTAGTCGACCATATTTCTCCTCTTGGTACCCAATAACATTGCTTTCCACAACCTACTGTATTATTGTTTATGGGTAAAGCGTGTGACTGTGTGTATGCATGCATGTGTGCGCAGCTGTGTTCTATCACACATACAATACATACAAACCCAACATAGTCTAATAAGGCAATATGTGTCAAAAAAAAAAGAAAAAGATTATAATTACAAAAAGATTTAAGGCTGCAGAAAAATAAATTAAAAAAATTAAAAATAAAAGACATTTGAACAGGTAGAGCTACATTAAGTACCTTCTAAGTAAAACAAAGAAATATTCGGGCTCTGAGGTGAGAGCTATACATAAAACCATTGGCTAAAACTCGTCCTTATAGACAGAAGAGTGTATTTCTGCTAGACCTTTGACCCTGCAGCAGAAGACACTAGAGAAGTGGTTCGCAAACTGCATAAAGACGGAATTTTTTTTCTTCATATTTAACAAATTTATGATTTTGTTGATTTCTTATACTTTAAATGTTTCTAACAAGAGGGGAGCGCTAATCTGTTATTTTAAATATGTCTTTCAAACTTTAATAACCTGTTTAAATTGTTTGTTTTTAAAATGGTTTATGGCTGCTTGTGGTGATGAGGGTCTATGAGAAGTGTTGCTAGTTAAGAACATCTTCAGTTTGGGGGGAGGGTGTGACTCAAAAGATAAACACTGGTCTAGTGCTAGCAAGAAAGAGGATGGTAGCACATTGTGCAATGGGTGCTGTACAAAGTCACTAGAGCAAGATGACTTGGTGAGCATGTGTTAGAGCTCCAAAGAGAGTACATAAGGTGGCTTCACTTACTGTACATTATCCATTTCCACATCGCCTAAGACAGTCTTAAAATCACATAAAAAAAAAAAGTTAAAATAACAATACATTCATGATAAGTCATTACAAAAAAAATATATTATAAGATCTCATCATCTACGCAAATGGCTCAAGCTAATACACAATGTTTGCATACTAACAGTGAAGTGAAGAGAGAGAACAAAGCACTCTTTCAGGGCATCACATTTACGGACATGTAATCTTTTAACTACGTCGACTCAAAAGACAGAAAGGACATAGTCTTGCAACGTAATGATCGGGGGTCAGTTTGTCAACCAGTAACTACTAATCTCATCGACATCAACTGACAGTAAGCTTACGCTCCTGACTCCTCAGAGTAGTTCATATACATCTGCGAGTCGGTTCAGTACCTCGTCCCACAACTTGAGGGCATTGTCCGTAAGACATAATGTCGGTGGTACTGCAGACAAGTTCCCTGAGAACCCAAGACACACTTCCCTACACAAATGACAGCTATGGCAAAATGCTGGGGCCAATTAGTCATCTCTGGGCCAGAAGTATAAAACATAAAAACAAACACACACACCAATGAATGACATGGTGCAGCATTACGAGAGAATGTCATAAAAGCCAATATTTACATTCCAAATTGCTCAGAGAATCTCAGCAATGCTGTGAGGAATTCTTCCTTTTCATTTCCCCTATCGCCAGGAATATATTTGTAAGGAGGTTTTTTTTCACCCCTACGTGTTCAGTGTCTGTAACGTGTACAAACACATCCTATAGCACTGTGCTGGTGGCAGAAAACCTGGATCTATTAGAGCGCACGTTGTCACTAACTGCGTCCAATGCGTTAACTATTTGGACGGTCGCGGAGCCTCGGTTTGTTCACTACTGTGGCAATCAGCTGTTTTCCAAAGTGGTGATTATTTGGACGATCTTGATCCTGCAAACAATGAAAGATGGCCAAGTCTCTCATACATTAACCCAGTGTGACACATATCAGTATAGTAAAGTATGTACTACACTTATAAAGGTTGCATTTACTGGTCCATTATTTTTCACTGTACATACGTGATACAGTGCATGTCTATATATATATATATATTAACTTTATTTTGTGGCTGTGTGCGCATTATATGGATAGGGTTTTTTGCATTCTATATTCCAGGCGCTGGATCTTTTTTGGCATTAAGCAACAAACAGCTCCTAACAGTAAGTTAGCAGTACAACCTCTTTTTCCTGGCACGCTGAACAAACTCAAATCCTTCACAGTTTGCGGCAGCGTCCGCCCGTTTTCACCCTACATATATTTCTTTTTAGTTTTTTAATATATCATAAAAAAATAAGTTATTGCGCATCCAAAAAAAGTGCATTGTATATTTGAAAAATATCTCTCTTGCCATTTTGCCATCGACTATGCTTTCCTCCGCTTCGACGGAAGGGGTGTCGGTGAAGGGGCCGTCTCCGCCAGTCAGCGGTCAGGGTTCAAGGGTCGCGGGGGGTATATATGGGCAGAGGCAGATAAAGAGAAGAGTGGCGGGCAAGGAGGGGAAAGAGACGCTGCTACGCGATCACCATGGGAACATCGTCTGAGAAGCCGCTGATCATGGGGGCATCCTCATCATCGTCACCTTCAGAGGAAGAGACAACAAGATCAGGTTGATAATAGCACGGTCGTACTCAGTACTACAGTTCTTCAGTTGGAACGTAACAAAGACAACAATTCAATATGGTATCTTTTATTATATCTTAGTATCTTTTCCAATAACTGTGATATGATTTTAAAAACACATTTCCGATATTTCGAGAGACCATCTATTACAGCATTTGTCACTGACTGACGGTCTATATAGAGTCTCTCCTTCACCCCAGCTCTGAGTCATTGCACAACTTTCAAACATGCTAAAACATGATATGGAGATGCTTTATTGACACAATTTTTCTGCTAGCCGGTAATTACTGGTTTTTGCTGGGATAAATTGGTGTAAAAAAATACACCATTTAAAAAAAAATGCCAATAACACACACAGTAAGACTTTGTTTTTCGTTTCCCGGTCTTCAATTTATGTAGGACGATAAAGTACGTAATCTTTATAACTATGTCTAGACTGTGCTTATTATTAAGTTAGTTTTACATTAGAAATGTTAAGACAATAATAACTGATCTAATCTAATCTCTTCAGGCCAGCAGTCCAGTACACCATCAGACGTTAAAGGGGAGGCCTCACCCAGCTCGTATCCGGAGGAGAAGATGGCCGACCCCAGGCG
>JAODTR010078024.1:0-10060 GCA_025399935.1 Amblyopsis rosae | reverse complement strand
CATCGTGAGGTCAAGGGTCAGTAATCATGAGGTGAGATGCTGGCCATAGTGAGGTCAGCCCACCATCGTGAGGTCAAATGTTATATATACACTATATATACAGTGTATATATAGTTTTTTCTGTCTGGAGAGGACAGTGGAGAGAGACATTGTCAAAGATTGGGAAATGACCGCAGGCCAGATTCTCACCCTGGTCACTAAGGCAAGGAGTTATCTCACCCACAGCTCAACCCAACAGTAATGTATTCTGACAGTATTACGGGATTGTACCATTCCACAGGACAATATTGGTCATTACAGCCTCTCAACTTGTGTCCTAGATGACACATAACTACATTGTCGGAGCCATTTATACTCTTTAGTTAAACATGTTTTATCAATTCTATTCCGGTCATCTTTGTAACACTATGATCATTATGGATTATCCTTGGCCTGATTAATATGCATCTGATACTTCAAGCCATCTACAATGTGAACGTCCATATCTAAAAAGGGGTGGTTGACCGCTGTACAACTAATGGCCGCCGGCTGGGTCACCTGATGCCTAGTCTCAGCCTCTGAACGTCTGGTACCCCTGTAAGCCCCAACACCGACTTTCAGGACGTGATACTGTCGATTACCACTGGCCTTGTCACTCACAAATCTGTATCTGTAATGTCCGGTGCCAGTTGATTTACTCATTTAAAATGATCAATTTAATTAAAACCGTAACCGTACCATACTAATTTTACAGATTGTGCCAGAGTCCTGTCATTTAGTTTTCCAATGAATTCCTTTAAGAATTTAAGTTTAACGCCGCGTTGGTCACTGAGTTACGTAGTCAAGTTGTCAAGTGGGCGGGTACTGGCGCAGTCAGCCAGCGTTGTGTGCCAGCCTTCACATGAGTAAAGCCTGGCTCATGTAACTCATGTTACTTTACTTAGTAATAAGTAATAATAAGTAATAATAAGTAAAGGCTGGCTCTGCCAGGCTACCTGGTGCCCTGGACGGGCTTATTGTTGCAGGGCTCCCAGACGCCACTGCCCACCACGGATCCCTCTACGTAGTAGCCCACCAGGTCCCTGGCATCGCGGGAGGCCTCCCAGGACACCACCACCGAGGTGTCTGTGTTTCTGGTGGGCACCACGCGGCCCGGGGCAGACGGGATGTCTGGGGGGGACAAGAGATAGACCACTCACTGACATGGTGTCCCCCAGGCCGCCAGGGGGCGCCAGAGAGATGGTCCAGTGTGTGTGTGTGTGTGTGTGCACCTCACCCAGCTTGTCCCCCACCACGGTGGGCTCCGAGGGCTCCGAGGGCTCCCCTACCCCGGCAGAGTTGCAGCAGCGCACACGGAACCGGTAGGACTTCCCCTCGGCCAGGTCGAACAGGGCAAACCGGGGAGACTTCACCGGGATCTCCGTGTTCACTCTCTGCCAGCTGTCGTTGCCCACCACACACTGGCGCAGGGGGCACAGGGGTCACACAGGGGTCATACAGGGTTCACACAGACACCGGGGTCACACAGGGGTCAGACGGGGCAGACAGGGGTCACACAGGGGTCATACAGGGTTCACACAGACACTGGGGATAGACAGAGGTCACACAGGGGTTATACAGGGGTCACACAGGGGTCACACAGACACGGGACAGACAGGGGTCACACAGGGTTCACACAGGGGGCAGGGCAGGGTCATGCTTTGTATGAAGGCTGCATGTTCTGTGTCCAGAGCAATACTGACAGAAGCTGCAGGATGTGCCCTGGTCCCAGTTATGGCTGGTCGCTAAGACCCGCGTACTTGACAGGGGTTGTGTTTTGATTGACATGCAGGACGGCCAGTGTGTAACAACAAGGAAGAGGTCGAACCTTCTCCACGTAGTACATGATGCCCTCGTGGCCCCTCTGGCCGGGGGGCTTCCAGCTCAACACCACGTAGTTCTTGGTGGCCTCTGTCACCTCCAGCTCGCAGGGTCTCCCGGGGACCACGCCCTCTGGCAGGGTCAAAGAACAGCAACAACGCGTTGTCATGCTGTCACCAGGCCACCAGGGGGCACCAGAGAGAGGTTCCAGCAAAGCAGCGGAACACAGCCGGGAGTATTTTAGTGCGGCAGCTCCAACCGTTGCTCATGTCTGGTGCTTTATTAGCCCTTATATGCAAGTGTGGCCGCCCGGCAGCCATCTTGGCGACGGCTCTGGACAGTAATTAACAAGAGGGATGTAGAGCAGCCAAAAACTGTACCTTTACTGTAGTAAAAGTAAGCACCTCTGATGGAGAGAGAGCCATAATGCACTATAGCCTATTGTCTATCTTAAGGATGGAAGAATCCCTACGACTCGTCCCACCCTCACTTGTTGTTTAAGGGAGTGTGTTGACAGCAAGGCACATCAAGGGAACGTTAAGATACTGTAGCGGATTAGAGTTCTTCATACAATCGCTTCTATAGCACCTTTAAAAGGCATTCTTACCTGCGGGCTCCTCTTCCGTGACGATGATCTGGCCGGTCCAGGGCGCTGAGGTACCTGTAGAGGCGAAGCAACGACACGATTGTTTCTCCAGGACAGACGACTGTAACACGTCACAGCCTCATAGGTACACTCAAACACAGTATGCTCTCTGAAAGGCCCTCGCTGAAGACCAGGCAGGAGAAGATCAAAGCAAAGTGACCGGTGACGGTTGCAGATGAAGGCCATGCAACTCTAGCTCTCTTCTACATTGCTCTGGTCTCTACCAGGCACCCGGCGTGGGGTGCAGACAGAGCGGCGGTGAGGTTGCGGTGCCGTACCTCTCATGCGGGCCCGGTCGGCTGGATCCATGGCGGCCACCGGCTCAGAGGCCCGGGACGGCCGGCTCATGCCGCTCTTGTTGACGGCGCGAACGCGAAAGGCGTAGGAGCGGCCCTCCACCAGGCCCGTCACGGGGAATCGGGCAAACTTGACCGGGGTGTCGTTGCACTGGACCCAGTGAGTGGTGCCCACCTCGCACCTACGGACACAGAGCACGCGTTTACACGTTTAGCACATGGGCAAGCTGGACACACCTGTGCATTTAGCACGCGGGCTAGCTAGCGAGCTACTACACACCTGTGTATTTAGCACGCGGGCTAGCTAGCGAGCTACTACACACCTACACATTTAGCACGTGGGCTAGCTAGCGAGCTACTACACACATACACATTAAGCACGCGGGCTAGCTAGCAAGCTACTACAGATACATATTTAGCTTGCGGGCTAGCTAGTTAGGCTACATATACCTATTTAGCATATGCTTAGGCATTTAGCACAGACACACTGGAAAATATTACCGGTAAGAAAACACATTTTAGTGTTTTCTTCATGCTGTTATTTTTACTAACTACAGCATAGTGTGTGTAGCCTATAACGCTATCTGTGGCTGACCGGTCCACAAAGTATCCCATGATGGAGTTTCCTCCGTCGACCGCTGGCTGCTTCCAGCTGACGATGATGTAGTCCTTGTTGGCCTCCAGGCAGCGCACGTCCAGAGGGGCGCCGGGAGCTCCTTCCGCCTCCGCATCGGCATCTGACAGACGTGACATGCACAGCAATCAGCCAGGACACGACACTGTGGCCGCTGGCAGGTAGAGTGAAGAACACTGATGATCTCCTTAACATGGCACCTGTCGGGCTATACTGTACATTTAACATGTACAGTCACAAGCTAGCAGACATACTGTATGAATAATGTCAGTAGCGTGGCATGGTAATAACTTATTTACATGCCTACATTTCACAAGAAACATTGTTGTGTTGTAAGAACAGGAACATTAAGTACTTCTGTCTTTGGTCCATGCGGTGCACAACTTGTAGCTTGTTTGCATAGCGGTGCAATCATCATCATCATTTAGTGCTGTACACTTTTCTAATTATCAGAAGATTTATATATAGAATGAAATGACGCCATTCACTGTAAAGGTAATAGCTGTCTGTTCAGTATTTTAAAATTAAATGCCATAGCATGCCATGAGCATTTACATATTCATATACATAATATATCATTTAGCCTCTGTTGACATTTATTTTATAAATCAGTAGCAGACAGTAGGTCAAACACATGCCACTACCTCTCACACTTAATGTCTTCATGCATTTGCAAACGCACACACACACACCCACACACACATACTCACACACACACACACACACACACACAAGCATAGAATAGCGGCAGAGTCCTCAGTCAGTCTGTCAACTGTATTAATTGGCGGTTCATTGGGCGTTTCAGACCGGGCTTTGCACTGTGTCGGTCTGCGCCAGTGTGGGCGCGAGCCCAGGAATGTGGCGCGTTCTTGGGTCAAATACAAGCCCGGTGACGGGGGAGGGGGGACAGAATTAGCTGCAGCGCACACTGAGTGTAACTGAATCAGGGGGGCACTTTTTAAGCGACACAACACAGATGCTCTCAGCAAGGGCTTCGCCTTAAGTGGTTCTATTGCAGGCTGACTGACTCCATTTACTTTGTAGTGTTATTTAGATAAGTGTAATGCAAAGAACACACAACCACACAGGCAGACATGCTTTTAATTAACAACTATAACAGTTCAATTTATAACTGTGTTCATACTTGTTAAATAATGTTAGGTTATTAAATGTGACAGTCAGGAAACACCATTGTAACTAATTGCAAGACAACATTATGGCATTGATATAATAATACAATGGAATATAATGGAATAGTAAAATCAACCCACAAAGCGATCCAGACACGGAACAGAAAGATGGACGTGTCGTGACTCTAGTGTGAATAAATAAAACCTGAGCAAGGCATTGTCTCTCGGTGAAGCAACAATATGCTTCTATGTTTACCAGCATACTCACGCCATTGGCCGAGCTCTTTGAGAATAGCCTGTCTACAGCCAAGCTCAGATTAGTTTGACGGGCTTGAATCACTCATCACGCTTTAGTCCGGAGTCCAGACCACCTGTGGTTCTGACCAATCAGCGTCTTACTGTCAGCTACGGGCATGGTTTAGCTATGAGGGCAACCGACAGCGATAGACCACCACCTGCCTTTGCTTTTCTAACCGTGCCTTCCCAGGTGGTTGTGTGTAAGAGACCATCTTGGCACATCAGGTTAGGCTCAGATGCCCTTTCTCCTCGCCAGGCTCCGCCCCACTATTGCTCACAGCTAAGTATTCTTCGCTGAGATTAGTCTGGAAACCCTGTTCACATTAGCGTGCTCACAGCCCCCCTGCTGGCGGACCAATCAGGGCGGGTTAGTGAGGTGACGATCGTGTTTCTAAATGGCGGCAGAGCCTGATGAGGAGATCAAAGCAGTTGTAGCAACGCCGATTGGTTCAGCGCCCAACACTTAGCCACGCTAGCTTGTACCCAACGCACGTCTCCCTGACCACTTCACCCAGGTTGGTCAAACCGACACCATCTTGTTGCCCCTCCCTGGGCCTTGCCGTGGCAACCGTCCATTTTAAAGATACCACTGGAACACGATAACAAAACAATGTCCGCTGGCACCAGGATGGCCACGGGGGGCTTGTTCACATGCCGTGCAGCTTATGAGCCAGGCTGCTGGAAACGCACGGGGAGTCACACAATAAGCTGTAACCATCTAAACACATAAATAACAGATACCAGTACCACCTGTGTTTCAATTCTACGTGATCGCTTCCAAAACGATGTCAGCATGTGGTCGGCATGTGGGCCGATTGAGGGCGGTCAAACTGCACTCTGACTTAAAACATGCCACTGCCGTATCTGCAAATGTCACAAGTGCTGCCAGATTCAGGCACCAGAACTCAAATGGAATGTGAATGTGCAGCATTCTAAATTATTATATCACCTCATCAGAGCTATAAACCGATAATCTGCAGAGGGTTCACATTGTACCTTTACTGATATTCAACCTGACAAATGAGTTGCGAGTGCACCGTAAAACACACCTGACCCTGGCCTAGTAAGTTGTGGGCCCTAGATTCAACTGTAGAAGCTAGTTTACATTGTGGACACTAGTTAACATGGTGGAAGCTAGTCAGCATGGTGAGAGCAAGTTAACATGGTGGAAGCTAATTAGAATCATAGATGCTAGTTAGCGTGGTGGAAGCTAGTCAACATGGTATGAGCTAATTAGCATTGCAGGCACTAGTCAGCATAATGGAAGCTAGTCAGCATGGTAGGAGCTAATTTGCATCATGGATGCTAATTAGCATGGTGGAAGCTAATTAGCATCATAGATGCTAGTTAGCATGGTGGAAGCTAGTCAACATGGTAGGCGCTAATTAGCATCATGGATGCTAGTTAGCATGATGGAAGCTAATCAGCATCAACGATGCTAGTTGCATGATGGAAGCTAATCAGCATCAACGATGCTAGTTAGCATGGTGGAAGACATCTCACCTCTGACGAAGACGTAGGCAGAGTAGGTTTCATAGCTGGACTTGGTGATGACGCGCAGGGTGTAGAGGCCCTCGTCCTCCTTGTTGAGGTGCGTGAGCGTGAGCGTGGCCCTGTCGCCGCTCCAGCGCATGTGGTGCCACTTGGAGGGGGCGAGCAGGACGTCTGGAGGACAGGCGGGGGGGGTGGGGGTAGTGAATGTGCGCACACATCCAACACGTCTGACGCTCACGTGTCAGCTAACGATACTGTGCTAGCTGACACGGTGTAACGCAAGCTCCTGCATGCACAGTGGAGATAACAATAAAGAAATGTACAAACAAACCATGAAGAATAATGGGGAGAACTTTGCAAGCCTACTAAGATACAGTAACAGTGCAGTATTAATATCATATATCGTTTGTATGGTTAAATACGATATAAGGTAACAGCAAGTCTGTCAAACATCAATATACTGTATGTCTTTCTAGGTGTCACGACCAGACATTCACACACTGTGAAACAGTGCTGATGATTACAATGCTAATGCACAGCATGTGCTTACCTTGCTAAATATCTGTACATGTACTAATGCTGATCCAATTTCCAGATCCAGCGTTGCCCTGTGATCTGTTCGACCAGGGGTGTGTGTGCACACACACACACACAAAATGGAATGATGTCATTGGCTAAATGTTATTATGTAATATACTTATATTTCAGGGTGCTGTCTCCGTCATCAATTCCACGCACAGTGGATGAGGAGCGGTCGCTATCTTAATGTATCACGTAGACGACAGGCTCGCTCAGGCATTGAAACATGAGCATGGAAAACCCATCGCATCCCCTTCCCCACACCCACCCCCACCCTATGACACCTTCCCCATCTCCCCCTTGATCACCCCCCCCCCGATCATCTTTCACCCACCCCCGCCCCCCGGGCCTTCTCCCCCGCCACGTACCATCTCGGTACCACTGCACCTCGGGCTGGTAGCGGTTGAGGGAGGGGTAGATGATCACGGTGCAGCCCAGACTCATGGTCTCGCCCTCGCGTCCGAAGGAGACGCCGAACGCATCGACGATGTGGGTCTGGAAGGTGATGCCGTACTCCGACACCAGGCCGTCTGCGGATGCCAGGCGGCAGAAGGGGTCAGTCAGCAGAGAGGCTGGGTGTGGCGGCCCAGAGGCCATGCGTTCAGTGACAAACACACATTCTGACAAACGTTATGACTGTATTTAACACCACAGAAGAAGAAGAGACCGTGAGACAGTTGGCTTAGGACAACGGCGATATGAAGTAATGTGCAGACCACATTTAACCCCAGAAGTAATGATGCTGGATTAACTATGAAGACAGGCAAAGTGGGTAAAGAAGAAAACTGTTAAAAAGAGACGTAGGTGTGTGTGGGAAAGAAGTGATTCAACACAGGTGTGCTCACTAAATAACCAGGGCCATGTGGACAGCTTGCTGTCATGCACTATACACTGTAAAACAAAGACTCGCGTCTATCTGTAGATGCGTGATAACAGAACAGTATACATATACTGTACAATATATTTAACCTGTGTTTTCTAACTAGTACACTCTACAAATGTACACAATACACACACTGCAAACAACCAGTGTCATAAAGGAAGTGTGTCAAATCCTCACAGAGCCGTAACTCCAAACAGTGCACAACATCAGACCAGTGTAAGAAAAGGTGGGTGACAACAAGGAAACAACGAGTCATTCGGGGGAATGCCGCTAGTTCCAGACGGAAGCAAATGAGTGTTTAATGCACAGACACATTCCGTGGGTACATGGCGTTCACCAAAGCTGTTCCAGCCGAGACGTGGCCCGTTACCTTGAGACATCCGCCCTACGTGTTACCGCCGCGTCGAGGGAACAAAACACGTATTAGTTCCACTCACCAACCGCCCAACAACCTTCAATCCTCAAATCATCAAACACAGGACAGCGTGGGCAGGGTTCTGAGTATGCCAACTTAATAGGTTAATCATAAAAATGTAACATTTCAACTTACGTCTGGGGGCAGGGAGGGAATGGTCCATTTCACCTTTGAATCCTAAAAGGAAAATATTTATTGACAGTTAGTTTAGCATGAAATCTTGTTAGTGTGTAGGTGTCTATTTAGTTGTATTTCTGACATTCAACATTTTTTTTATTTTTTTCTCGTGTGTTTGGACAAAATGATTTGTCATGGGTTAAATATTAGGCATCAGATGGAAAGCATGGAGCTTATAACTGGTGTTTTGGTCTAAACACAAGCGTCTAATGACATTCAATCACAGTTTACTGAAGAAATATATTGTACAGGCAGTTGTAGTTCTGATGATGAAACATACTCTTGACAATAATGGAGGCGTAGGCAGACAGCTCCCCCTCGGAGTTCATGGCAGAGGCACGGTACTGCGCAGTGTCATCAAAATCACACCTGAAACAGGAGAGCACATTCTGTCTCTTAAGAGATACAGTTCCAGGCCCCGCTGCCATGTGAGCCCCCCCCCTCCTGTAAATGGACACGACCAGTGATGTCATCTGTGCCAGGTGCTGGAGGTCAGTGTGAACGTCAGGGAAGACTGAAATGCCTCATGGGACTTCTGTCTACAGCTGTTTATTATATTATAATTCCTCACACACACACACACACACACACACACACACACACACACGGGCACAGGAATGCACACACACTGATAGATAATGCGCTTGGCTTTTGAATCCAATTGCGGACAAAAGAATATATAAACTACATCTGAAGCATATTCCTATGCTGTGTTCTAAAGCTCTTTAATGTTTCCTATTTAGACACACAGGTCTGTATGTCTTGTACATTAGAGAATAAGTGTATTTAGGACGTATTTCTTCTGTATGCTGCCCTGCCGTGCACTACTTATCTGCTTTTCTCTTTTGTAACGTTGATAAACCTGATACATATATGCTTGAGGAGGGATACCTATGTTGCTTGTGTGCTGTGTAGACACACCATAGAGAGCCGAGTCACTTACACGTTATGGGACCTTAGTTTGGAAAACATATGTACGGTAGTCAACGGTGAGAATGACATTATTTTTAGATCCCGTTTGCTTTGTGACACGAAGCACACACACAGTGTTTGACTATTTAAAAGAACATTCTTCGAGTCAAGAAAGTCTCAGTTTGTCGTGCATTTGTTGAAGTATAAGACTGAAAATATGTAATTAGTAAGACTACAAACCCTGTGTTGCGTAAGTGTCATGACGTTTTCGCGCCACAATCCTCAAGCCGAAGAGAGCGTTGTTTTGGTGACGTGTGTTGTGCGAGACGAAAGCTGTAGTTCACTGAGCGGTTACACACAAAGCTTCATAGTTTCACAACAAACGGCAACGTTCTTGATTTGAACAATTATCTTTTATATAGACACGCATCATATGTGTACTGTGTGTCACAATTAAAACGGGATCTACAGTAAAGGTAATTTTATTCTCGCTGTTGACTACATACATATTTTTTCCAAACTAAGGTCCCATAACGCGGAATTGACTCGGCACTCTATTGGTTGTCAGTGCTGTGTAGACACACTATTGGTTGTTAGGACTGTGTAGACACACTATTGGTTGTCAGTGCTGTGTAGACACACTATTGGTTGTTAGGACTGTGTAGACACACTATTGGTTGTCAGGGCTGTGTAGACACACTATTGGTTGTTAGGACTGTGTAGACACACTATTGGTTGTCAGGGCTGTGTAGACACAC
>JAODTR010078013.1:0-15047 GCA_025399935.1 Amblyopsis rosae | reverse complement strand
CCCTACCAGGAGCACAAGGCTCCAGACAACACAGCTCTCAGGATCATAGGGACACACAAACCTCTCCACCACGATAAAGTGATGGTTCCCGGAGAGGTGCCGGAATACCACAGGCATATAAATGAGCCACTCAGGTGAATGACTATCTGTAACGCATGATGATGAACAAATCCAACACTTATGAGAGTAGCTACAAGCACACATTGAAAAAAAAATATGTACAACAGTACAATTCAGAGCTTCCTCACAGAAAGCACAATCATACTATAACATAAGAATGAATACATACTGTAACATAATAAGAATTTTAAAAAGTGTATATAAATAAATAAATAAATTAACACTGGCTTATCTCCTGCACAAGAGGTATTTTGAATCTTCATATATAGGCTTATTGCCACGGGAAGGGTGGCCTGAGTGTCTGACTAAATATATAAAATAGAGTAACTTCACCCTGTGTGTTTTATGATCTGTAAACAAAAGTACACGAGTGAACTGTGATGAGAAACATCAATGCTGATGTTTTTATCAAATCTGGATCGTATGGGTTGAAAAATGGCTCCACACGTCATATTCATTTAATATTGACCAATGTCCACGGTACTTTCTGACCGTGCTTTGGATGCGCTAGTGTGTCATCATAACTCAATTGACGTTAATGATGTCCCCCTCTCAGCCCCTCCCCTCACTCAGCTCCTTGACAACATTTTATAATTTTTCAAAGTTGTTTCCATCAATGGTTCCTTATGATTGATTCAACCATTGAGGTAGGCCTTTAATTTGTTGGCTATACCATGTTGATTTATTCATGCACAGTATGGAGACCTAATTAAAAGCACTTATATTAGGTATATATACTGTACCATTACTTATCTGTAGAAACCAAGCAACTCTAATATGTAACATCAAATAATCAGCATATAGCTGGAATTGAATTATCTTCGTTTCATAACCACATTTTGCTAGGGATTGTCAGTTAAATAAGGCTCATAGATTATATCATTAAATGCTAAACTATTTGGGGTCACCCGTACTACAAATATGAAGTTTTGTTTGCTGTTGCCAAAAGTGCATTCTGGTGTTAATGAGCATGAAGCTTTCATTTGACACGTTTGCTAACTATCTTTTAATGTGCATTTCCAATAAAATCTTTGTTTTTGTTTAGGTTGCTGCTAGTCTAAACATATGTACACCATTAAGTGCACTGAATGCTGAACCCTCCTTCTAAAAACTTAATTCCAAAGTACTTAACAAGACCCCCACCCCACCTTAAAGCCCTCCCTCGTTTTCATATTAACAGATTAGAGCATGCTGTGCTTATCTGATAGCTCTGAGGAGAACTGCATTTATCTTATGGCTGTCAAAACCTCTTCTCCGCCATCCTCTCCCTGATTGCGTTGACAGAGTTTTTCAGAGGCTGATAAAAAGAAGCGTCCTTCGGAGTCAAAGTGGCAGTCACTCGTTCCACTTTGAAGTGTCCACACTTTGAAGTGTGCCAGGGAAAAGATGATATGCCAGTCAAATGAAAGGACCCCGGACTGAACGTAATCATAGGGACTGTCTCCAGGAACATCAAAAGAGGGAAGCCGTTTGGCAAGGGATCTGTGCATCCTTTATTGCAGTAATAGCGATTTGTCCAAAGGACACGGTACAACCGGGAGGTTGTAATAGGCTAATAACCCATCCTATGAAATTCCATTTACTCAGATGGGTATGCAGGAAGCAGTGCATAATGCAACATGAATGTGTTTGCTCCTCTAATGCTAGCCTCTCTTACACTGGGAGACCTATAACAAACAAACTTGTATAAGGCAAACACTGGAAGTCAGTAATCTGGATTATGTTATTTGGTACTGTAATATAGGTACAGTACATTCCATTGGCTCAAGGCCAAGCCACTGAAATGCTTCTGAATTGGTAAACATGCCCACATTGCAAGTTTTGTTCGCTACCCTCTACTCAGCTATATTCTGTGTATCGTAGATAGTTTTGCAGTAGCAGTCAGTGAAGTTTGACAGAATGATAAATTGCCCTGACTGACTGTCAAGCTCCTGTTCTCTCTCCAACTGTTTTTGTTAGCCATTTCCTCCCTTCTCTCCACTCAATGCCAACCACCAGCTGCCAGCAAATAATAAACTTCATGCATCCAGTATGCCAAAGTGTGGCCATAAAGGGTTTATTGAGAGATAATTTGGCTTAATATGTGTGCATATAAAGTCAGTGGGGCTTCTTCAGTGGGATAGACACAAACAGAAGCCAGTATTTACAACAGAGCGATCATGCAGTTTGACGTGATGCTGATATGTGGACTAATGCCAACATATGCCTTGTGTGTCTTTAGCATTGTTGCTGTGTGCTACAGCTTCATTGTTGGCTGTGAGTATTCACATCTATTTGATAAGAAAATTAATCGTGTTGGGCACCAGTATTTAACTCTCCTTCTCAGATGTTTATAGCATTAAGAGATGTTTGGTAGTGATGTGGTTGCAACTAGCCAGTAGGGTTGGGCGATGTCTACTAAATTGTCATCGGACGACGTTTACTGTAATACGGAATAAAACTATACTGCAGTACAACATATTTTTAGGAGCCTGTTTTACATGTTACTCTAAGCAAGCTTAAATATAAATATGTATCTTACTTAATAATAAGTTAAGTACAGTATACGCTTAGTATAAAAACCTGTAACATACAGTAAATGTACATACTTTTTTCCAAAGTGACGTACAATCAGTACATTTACAATCAGTACTATTAACAAAAGCCATTGTAAATGCACCAAACTAATGGCTCGTGTTTGATGCAAAAATATTAAATATTCCTTCATCTTTGCAATTGAATGCACACCTGTTTTTATGTCTGCACGAGCAATTGCTCCATGCAGAGGGCTGGGCAGACTGACTCTATATTCAAAAGGATGGGTAATGGGACGCAGCCTATCTACCGTACCACTACCACTTAGGCTATGTTGTGTTTTACTCAACCCACACTGGTCAAACAGATACACACTGAGGCAAGGCCAGAGGTCCGTGCTAAATTGTACAATGGTGTGTGGGTCAAGTCAGTCTTGCGTTTGTATTTCCTAAACCAGGAGAAGTGTGCTTTGACTTTGGCTAATAACCAGTCACCTATACTGTAGGTCACATTGAGGGTGTGAAATAACATTTTACATAGCCTGTTCCAGTCTAGTCTGACTGGTCGGCTGCCTCTGCAAAATGGCTTTGATAAGCTTTTTCCATTGAGATTTGGATCCACAGGATAGAAGAAGTGTGACCTTTTGAAAAAGGCTGACTAGAATACTAGAATTCATATTTGATTGTTTCCTCTGATAGGACTCAAGCCGGGAACATTTCTCTCTCTTTCTAAGCATATGTGGTTTTGGACTATATACATGTTATGATTTAGCTTTCTATTTAAGTGCATGAGGTAAATATCACCCCTAAACATGCCCTGAGGAAACAGACAGCATCAGACATACAATGACAACTCTCTATGAATACTGAAGTATATTTAAATAAACAGAACTTGCTTGGGCATGGAATCCAAGTCGTGTTAGCTTAAATGTGCATGTGCGTGTAGCTGTTTAAAATAGAAAATATGTGATGTGCATTTGAAATGTAAATTTATCTCACCTCTCCATATTGTCAGTAATGTGCAGTGGTGCACTAGGTTTTGGAGGATGTTCGAGGCTACAAAAGCAAAATTTTTTTGCAGTTGCTACGGCATCTGGGGGTCTCATTCAGAACACTGTGGATTCTCCATGGTTTGCAATGCAAATCATGCGTAGTTTACTGCTTACACGGAGGTGGACCGTGCCTGCAAACAAGGTTTAAATGTTCATGTATCGCTCCAAGCAGGACATATCTACAGTTGCACATCTCTGTGCAGCTTCTATTACCTGCTAAAGAGATACTTAGCCTATGTGTCTGTTGGAGTGTAAGCAATATGGTGGTGTCGTGTGTAGACATGTAAAAGTTTAGGCTAAATAAAGTAGTATTTGTTAGTGTATAGTGTGTGTGTGTGCACTGTACCGTATGGATATGCGGTTCTAGTTATTCCATGTGGAGTTTAAGTGACAGTGCAGAACAGGAGAAGTGGCGTCTGTGTATCCATCGATTCGACATGACTTCTGGCCCTGATCCCGCCCACAGCACCAGCTTCTCTATCCACTGAATCACATAGGGCTCTCAGCCTTATCTCCCCGCCACACACTTGATTTCCCTGGCCATGTGTGGCTAAATATCGCAACACACTGTAATGGCAAGATAATTCCATTGGGTCACAGAGGTGGTGCCCCATGCAGTCAGATGAGACTCACGCTCTTCTGGACCATTCCCATTCTGCCTTTAGAAGTCTTAGATTGACAGCCAGGCAACTGGGCAGGGTTATATGTCACGGCATACAAACAGGCTTGTTTCCAGGCGGGGTTCAGTGTGCAGGCAGACAATATCAGGATGGTTTCAAGCAGGCTAGTGTAATTCAGTCCTGGGTTCTACCCATAGGTTCTAGCCCACAGCTTGAGCTTTAGCCAGAGGGTGCAGCTACAGCAGCAATGCAACGGTGTGGCTAGTCGTTTAGTTTGTAAATGCATGTTGCAAATGCAGCTCGGTGCTATAATGAATTCCTCAGCGATGCCATCCCTATCTGTGCGTTGCAGCCCTGAAGGACGTGAGCTTGGATCTCCCCTACACAATGTGCACAATTGCTTACTGTGACGGCACTTAGCCAATGTTGGCGCACAAAGCAAAATTAACCTGCTATGATAGCTTTCATTTGTTGAGAGTGACATTGCCTTCAGGAGAAAGCAGTCTCAGTCTCCCAAACAGTCTAAACACATTAAGTACACCAACACACAGTCCATGGAAGTCCTAGGATATGTGTTGTTTTTCACTTCCAGCAGATTTATATTTTTTTTTATTTACTTAATTTGCAATGGTGTAACATAGCCTACCGGTATACTTTATGCTATAACTGTAGCAAAACCATTTACAAATGTGAGTGGATAGTTGTGTAACTCTCTCAATAAGTATAGCATAATCAGATGTATGTGATTGTGTACAGGAATCTAAAAATGTGTTCAGAATATGTGCAAACTTAATCAATTTGTAAGTGTGTAAATAAAAAATAAAAAACAAAACGTTTTTTTTTGTTTTTTTAAAAAATTTTTTTTTGTTCCAAGGGCTGGAAATGCAGACACATTTGTTGCCAGTGTTAATATATGGTTGCCAGTTACAACCCATGTAGGCCTCTCACAGTTTTCTGTTACGTTTAAGGTATACTACGCGTTTGATAACATACTGTACTTAGGCTTGTGCTACCACAGTAGGCTGTATAGCAGCTAAGGCTCAGACAAGTCTACAAATAACCACATTTGCAGATCTCTGCCACAGCAGAATTGTAGTCAAAAGCCAATTGAAAGGTCCACCTGGGGAACTGATGACTTGTCTGTATTTCAAGCCCTTGGAGCAAAATACTTCAAGTGCAATTTACAGGTTGACTGTGTCATTCAATTTATACATACTATAAATTGGAAATGAACATGTTATGTTTTACGAGACCTAAAGGCATAGAATATTTGAAAACTCTGGATTTTAATATGTGCTTTTTAAAATGTGTTTTTTAACAGCAGTCATATTATGTCAGATTAGGGAGTCTTCTCTACTGTTAGTCTCTGTACAGACGGTAGCAGTACGTATGTGTGGTTGTTATTAGTTTAATCGTGGTGAAATTGTTTGTGGAACATGTGAGGATATCGAGTCCACTGACTGATTGACCTTGTTAAAAACCGCATGCGCTACATTCTAGACATGGTGGTGATAATGCACAATGTAGACAGTAGGTGGCGGTAAGGCACCATGTATCAGTCTGGAACCCCTCAATTCAAAAGCTTTTTTCATAAAGGCGGTGCTAATACATTTGATTCAAACTTACTTACAGAAATATGATTAGATTTCCTACCTGTATCTCACCATATCAGCTACAGCGTCGGTGGAACCCGAAACGTACAACATACGTTGTCGTCGTCATCTTGGGAAAACTTCAGCTGGCCACTGATTGGCCAACAAATGTCTTTGCAATGAGGGGTTCCAGACTGCCTATCGAAGTTATATGAAATCTTAGCTCGCCAGTTGCGATTTCAGGATGGTCTCACAAGACTATGTGAGACTGATAGATCATGAAATGTTATAGCTGCTCCTAGGTTGTCTCGACCTAATGTGACATTACGGCCAAGTTGTGTTTTTTGAGGCCACATACATAAATGTAGTGCATGTAATACATTTTTTATCTATTTATTTAATCTTCCTACACATTAATCAACAGTGGTTGTTAAGGTGAACTGTAATACATTATTTGACACATTTAGAAATTATTTACAGATCTCTACTCACATTTGTAAATAATTTTGCTACAGTAATGGCCCTATACTGTGCTACTTACAGTAGTTATGTGTTTCTTAATCAATAAGAAAGGATGCAACTTGATCCACCGTGTAACAAAACACGTCAAACTTTACATGACAAGAGTATTCTAATTGTATCTAAAAGTGTAATCTAAAAGCCATTTACTCTAAAGATCACCATCATTTACCATAATTTATGTGAACTTTGTTGTTCCGGTCAAATCAAGTGCATCAAGATTTTATATGTTAATATGGATCCAGTATAAGCACAGTAATCATGATTGACATTATGCCGTATGTGTGTGTGTTATCAAGGTAGCTCAGCATCTTGAAGGCTTGTTTCATCAAGCATGACAAATGTTTGTACCATCTCTGAGATGTCATTAGTCGATTTTGAATTGCTGAGTCATTGTCTGTTACGTGCTGTACGAATGACATAAAGGCTGCTCTCTTCACTTCTGTGGACACGTGCAAACTGACAGATTTGGCTTCATCGGTTTAATTGGGAGCCCACATGCCACATGCTGTTTCTGTTAAGTGTGCTTGTATTATTGTTTACACCTGTTTCTCCTGAATGCATCGATCACTTTGGATCACAAACCAAGTTTTTTTGAGAAAAATAAGTGTTATTGTTTATGCTGAGAGTGTTTTAGTTACATAATGTATGATTAAAAGGTGACAATGTGTTAGTGTTAGGTAAGATGCCACATATTCTACCATTTGGATTTGTCTGGAAAACGTTTTAGCGTCTGTCAAACGTAAATAGGCAAGCCATTGTGTGAATGTACCTTCACACGCCTATTCACCAAACTCGCTACAACACTTCCAGTGGAGGAGAAAATTATTTTATTTTCCTTTATTGATTCTACTATCAAACTTGTCAGAGTTAATACTATTTAAACTTACTGTAGAAACTGTGTTGTGAGTCTCAGTTCTGTAGTACTGTCATCACTACATTATAGGCCTATGTGTTTTAATGGAAAGCTTTAAACACCACAAGAAAATATAATCTAAATGACAAATTATGCAATAATAAGTTAATTGCTCTACAATGTTGGCTCTTGCTTAACCACGGTGTTGGGAAGATTTACATGCAGAATATTCAGTCTGATCATTCTCCAACCGTTGCTTAAAACCTACATTATTGCATCTCTTTGCAGCTGTTTAAGCAGGGGGGTATGTGGCATACAGTACAGTAGAGAGAGGAGTGACTGCCCTACTCAGTCAGATGACCTTGTATGAGTACCTGTGTTGAGGGCTCTGAGAAAGAAAGCTGTCCCGAGTCCTTGATGAAAACACTGCACCTGTATCATTATCATATGGCTCCGTGATTGCTCTTCTGCTAATGACCTTGTTCGCTTACTTTCCTGATGAGTGGGTGACTTGAAAAGACAACATCCTGTTTGAATAATTTGTATATTAAGGTAATTTGTCATGTTATTACAATATAGCATCAAAGGTCGATCTTTGTATTTAGCTTATCTAAAGTCAGTGTTGTTAAATTCACCTTGTTAAAAATAAGGCAGTGGAATTTATGGGGGAGGACTGCAGACTGCAGCTAAAAAGCAAATTAATACTGTAAAGTAATTATGCAAGATTATGTATGTGTCTGTGTTTTTACAGTAAATATAGTAGCATATCTGAAACCGTAACTGTAACATGTTTGTATTCAATTATTCAGTTAACATGCACTGTATACTGTAGGCCTGTAGAAACTGTATAGTTTATAATGATACTAATACTTACTAATTATATGTATTGTGTTGGACAAAGAGTACTTTGTAGCAAAACAATCTTGTTACACCCTGAAGACAAATAATTGCCTGCCTAACCACTGTGTATGTCACTACATTTTAAAACATGCCCCTGTGCTTTCCTGTGGAAGCTAGAGGCATTTGCTCCACCACTGAATACTATTGGATGCTTTAGAGAGCGCTTCCCTTGTGGGTCAGTGCCTTTGATTTCATTGCCCTAGCAGAAATGCTAAAGTGCTCACAGTGGATTTCCATGTCCTGTGCATCATAAGTCTCCATTACAGATATAAGACAATGAGGCAGTGCATTATGGGCATTGTATAGGTTAGCCGTGTTATGCAACTACTTAGTTGGGGGATGGAGATGAGACCTGAGACTGGGAGTAAGATGAAATCCAGTCGTAACACTTTCTTAATCCATAGCCCTATTGCCTAAGTGCTATATGAGTGGTAGCATGGGAGAGAACACAGTAAATAAACCAGGCACAGTGCAACCACTAATGGTCCATAGAAGTCTACATTGGACTATTTAGACATTTGAACACATAAATCAATTTAGCCGAATTCCATATGCTGGCTCCCCACGCACCCACAATTACTGTTCATTTACAGCATTTAGACGCTTTTATCCAAAACAACATACAAGATGTACATTAGTCAGCAGTAGACCAGGTCATACACAGTTAAAAGCAGCAGTATGTTACTGACAGCAGCATGTCAGCAAGGCTAACGAAACACGATCTATTACTATTATACCATACCATTGGTGCACCAGCAAAGTGCTACTACAATATACACAATAATGAAACTATTTAACAGTTCTACATACTGCAGAACTGTTATCATTAACAGTTTTCAATACATTATGAAGCCCCCATCAGAACAAATTTGTGGTGCTCCATCTTGTCTAATTGGTGGATTCTACTGTTCCTTCACTACTGTGTGTGTTTGAGTGGTCTGTTCCGGAAGTCTAACCCAGCGAACAGTGAAATAGCTAGAAAAATAAGTGAAGACACAATACAGTTATGATAAATATGTTGCTGAATCTCAGTCATTGTTTCAGTATTTAAGTGGCATGTTTGAGCTGTTGACCGTGTACATATACTGTACATTTCGATCATTACGTCATGACATCACAATAGCAGACATTGACTGTATTGAGCCCTTTACTGTATATGCAATGGACTGTGTATTGTCATGCCCGCTATGCCCCCCAAAGGGAAACAGCCGCCCCAACCAATAGACATTCTTTGGTTGGGGAAACACAGTGACACCCCCAGGCTGTGTCAACATATTTTCCTTTCTGTGCTAGTTTGTGTTGGCTCTGTTGGTGGCTCAGCCTTGGTTGTTCACAACCTGGAGAGTAAAAGTAGAAGAGTGTTATGAGCTATTTCTTGAAAGTTTAGTGTTAGATACTTTAGTGCACTTTCTTATACTCCCACCACCACAAAGATTCCCTGGCTTTTGAGATGGTTTATTAGGCCCGGATTGTTTCATCCAGAGGCTGCTGGACACTATTGAACCTGTGACAGCAGTTTCTGCCCTTGGGGGTTGATTCAAGTTTTTGACAAAGTAGTTAACCAATAAAGGCCCAGCAGCTTTGTAGAATAAGGCTTCAGTACTATAAGCATTTAACTGACTTCCAGAAAAATGTTAATAAATAAATAAAACAGCAGAACAGAGTCACTGCGCCTTCACGCCTGAAGCGTGGATCGACAAGACTCTGGCTCTGCCGTCATGAGATATTGCCGAGTCAGCGTCTAGTCTCCGAAGGCCTTCTGATCTCTATGTAGAGTTGTATTTTGCTTGAGTGTGCATTCTGCTAGTTTCCCATCCTTTCCAAGTCCCTCCACACATCTTTTACCCAAATCCACCATTACCCTCTCTCAAGGAGTTTATAAATAGATTTCATACCAAGCATGGCGCTGCACTGAAAATTAATTCTGGTCAGGGACAATCTGTGTGTGGGTTTCTCCCCCTTTATTACATCCACTGTGCTACCTGCTGATGTTCTATTGCTATTTATTAGACATGCACACCCAATCAAATGGGTTTCATTGTCATGCTTTTGATTAGATTATTTTATTTATTTCTATTTGAAAATAACCAAGCAAACCAAACTGGTTTCTTTACGCTGCAACATGGGAATTTAATAAAAGGATGAAACATTTTCAAAAGGAGAAATTGTAAATCACAATATGTTAATTAACATATCAATAACATTTACAAACTAGGAGAAGCTTACAATATTGGATCACATTTTACTACGGAGCTCGTCTGTGGATATTTGCATGAGTTTATGCCTGGTAATTTAGTTTTCTAATGCAAAAGTAACATTTTCGGATGGTGATCGGACATCCAAACGTATATGATTTCATTATTTCATTAGTCTCATCAAAGGAGCAAATACTTTCCCTCCCCCGATACCGCACACAATGTTGTTTCATGCTCACTGATGATTTGCATTGTGGGCATGCTTCTGTGAATATGCTTCTCACAAAGTTCTTGGTCCGCTAACCTCGCTGCCAATCACTCCGTCAGTCGTACTGTTTATTATTGCCTTTGGCACCATTAGCCAGCTGTAAAGCACTGACATGTGCATTCAGATGACTGTGTTCCAAAGGTTAAGTTCTACCTTCACTGTTGCAGACTGCGAATAGAACAATATATCGTTTTCCCTGCCACCATATATCAGTATGGATGGATCAATGTTGTGCTAATGTGATGCTATTTCTGGTATGGTAATCAAGAGTTCAGTGGAATACCATATGTCCTATCTACTGCTCATTTGAACATCTTTTCATGGATATGGTGTATTTAGAAAATAACGTATTGCTGCTCTGTTTGCAGAGTCTCCTGGGCACTGAATATTATTCATACAGGTTTCTTGCAGAACTATATATAACTGTGTTGCTTCTGTTTTCCTATTTCAGCCAGGAAGCACGACAGTGGTGAATACCTAAACATCACTGGGATTACGAGGGACCAAGCTGGGGATTATGAGTGCAGTGCTCAAAATGACATTGCCTCTCCCGACACCAAGACAGTACGAATCACAGTCAACTGTAAGTACTCTCGTCGTTTAACACTTCCACTTTTACATAATGAGCTGACAGAGACAGAAAAGGCTTGGCAAGCGATATCGATTTCCCAAGCTTGCTTCTGGTAAGGCCCTTATTTCACGAAGCACATGTAGACATTTGATAAAGTAGAAAAGCTAGGGTTTGAAGTTTCTTAATATTTAACGAGAGAATTCCCTTTTTGTCTGCACGCGGAGGTGATTAATTCACACTAAAGAAAGGTCTGGCTGTTCTAAGGACTATTCCATTATGCAGGTAATGAGTCTTTCAAAAGTGTGAGCAGACAGTAATGAGAAGCTAGGGCATTAATGAATGATACTGGGCTGTAGTCGCCATGGTCACATGGAAATCAGCACTCTAAACTACGTGCAGGGAAGACGCTTGACAATTACAGCTCAAGTCTCTCTTTGCAGAAGTGTTCCTCTTCTCCGACGTTCCATGTGCGTGTTTGTTTTGTTTTTCTGTTAATGCCCTCTGATAAATCACTATGCTAGGCAACCTCATCAGTCAGCTGACTGTAGATACAAACAGAAGGATACCACATATATGGTTAAAAGTTAATCATGTATGTTTTTAATAATGGGATTTAGCCTGGTTTGTAAACCTCTTTTACATTTGGTAATTTGGATACCATAGGGTGCACTTTTAGAAAATGTATGTTTTTATTTATTCAATATTTTCAGTCTGTGCTTTTTATTGAATTATTTGTGGCCACTTGTGATGCTTGGTTTGGCTATAACAAGCTTTAGTCGGCGAAACGTCAGAGGTCAGCTATTTATAGTTTTGTGGAGATGTGATTTCTTAGATAAAAGATATATTGGCAACTGTAAATATAAGTTACAGAACAAAATAAATATTCAACATGATTGATATTATATGTCTCAGAGAGAAGGTGGATTTTTAACGGAAGGTAACAGGTTTATGTGGGTTTGGTTTGTGGAATCCAGTTTCCAGCTGAATATGATACATTAGGCAGACTTACTTTTGCTGTCAGAAAATGTCATCACTGCTTGGAGACTGAGGCTTGGAGCCTGGAGTGATTATTGTCAAGCAGTGAAGGACTATTGCCAGTTGTCCACAATGATCATATTAAGCGTTGTGGTGGGTGGACAGCATCCCAGGGAAGAATTCCATTTGAAATCAATTGGGTCCAGGTCTATACCATCTAAACCTCATAACCTGGTATAGCTCATTTTGCATTGTCTATTGACAGATTCTCCTTGTCCGTCTTTCACTCCCGGGCACATGAGTTTGTCTATTTGCATTGTCTTATCTCTCTTCTGCTACATTGGTGTGCGTGCCAGTATGCAGAGACAATGAGGATTCTCATACGTGGTGGATTGTGACAACTGGGCTCATTTACAAAGATAAGGGGGGCAGAGTGAAGGAATTGAGGTTGTCCATAGGACTGCCTGATAGGGCCATAGCAGGAGAAAGCCTTGGCCAAATGGTAGCCACTTCTCATTGCCTCTCCAGCACCCTGGCACCGCTCTCACTCTGGGCCTAAGCCCCATCCCAATATATCATTCACACATCACTCACACATCAGGATATATTCATAGAACCACCAGGGAGCTGGAGGGAGATTGGCATGCCATGTTTAGAATCAGGATAAAAGCCTCACTTGACTTGAATCATCTCCGGGGAGAGAGGAGATGGTGACATACAGGGATGTTGGTGAAACGGTCAAACAGCAAATGGCTTTACCAGAGAACATTTCCTCACACACACAAAAGATTGTCAGCATGTGGGTGGAGCTGTGGTGCATGCAATAGCTCCCTGCCCATGTGGGCCTAAGTGCCTTGGGAGACCCAGGTTGGTTTCCCAGTCCTTCCCTATATCTCCTCTCTCCCACTCACATCCTGTCTATCTTCCCTCACTAATAAGAAAAAGCTAAGCAAAAAAAAAAAAAAAAAAGAAGGATGTCAGCATGCTTGGTTCTGCCTGAAGGAGTTTAATGCTTCTTTCAATGTGTTCTATGTATAATGTACAGGTGTCGAAACAACATTTTTATTTAGTAGATTAAATATTCCATTGTTTAGTGCATAATGGAATCCAAATCAAATTATGGGAAATAATGTATCTACCGGTAGGGCCTAGCCTAACATTTATTGTTAAACAGGCTAATAATGCATAGGTGCAAATCACATTGACATTTGAAATACAGTTAACCGTCTAATTAAAGAGATGTGTAAATAATGTATCAGAACAATTGTGGTTTTAGGAAAAATGATAATTAATGTCCAATCAATATGTTGATAGGAGCTCTAATTAAAATTAGCAGACCAAATAAATACAGAGTTCATGGTTTATTTGAGATGTTAATAACACTACAGTATATGCCTCTTGGCCATGACAGTGAGTAAAAGATGCCTCTTGCGGGGTGTTTTTCATTGTGCTGCTACAGCTCACCATAGTAGCTAGGACTTGAATTATTCTTGAATTATTCTAATGCTCAAAAGAGTGCCTTGATCAGAATGTTAGTAATTGAATTTAAGGCCTGCCTGCACTCTTTACTTTTCCACTGGTGAATGAATAGTGACGTACTGCTTATCAGCCAGAACTGAATGATGGCAGTTTATAGAAGGTCACCGTGGAATCAGATTGGCGGAAAAGCCCTGCTCGGCTATAGGATATTCCAGCAGTGATTGGACCTGATGAAATTTGATCCCTGACCCACTTTTCACATTTACATATTCATCTCCACTGCAGGTGTGTTCTATTATTGGCGAGAAGTTTGTCTGAGCAGTGTGACTCAAAGGCCTTAATATCACATACTGTAGACGCCCATATCAGATGCATGAATGAGCAGGAACCCACCACACCCTTTTTAGGATATAAGAGATTGATTAAATGCAGCACCCTCATATTCAGCCTATGTTCTCGCGCTTTTAAAATTAGGTATTTGTCCTTTTTTCTCCTAATTATACGTTCAAATTTTAAGATTGTTATGGCTAAAGTTTTAGAAAAAAGTTAGTTATCAACTGAAGTAAGTTTGGTCTGATCAAAGACTTCTGACAACAATCACAACAAACAAAGACATTATGGTCCAATAGTACTAGGCATTGAAGCATTGGAATGCAGGAATAACTGTGTAGCTCTTTTTATAGAATTTTGCAAAGGTCATTGACACAGTATAGTCTCAGCGTCTTTTGTCAGTTTAGCACTACTACACTACACACAAGCAATGGCAACTATACCTTCTCAGTATATTGCTCTTAACAATAGTGTTAGTTTGTGTACCATTTATGTAGTGACCTCAAATCCATTATAATGAATGGTGTACTCCAATGCTAATGATGCCAACATTTATTGTTCTGCTTGTACTATTAAAAATTAGCATTGTTATATATTTTATTGTAATAATTTAAACATCTCACAAACTTCAAAAATCAGCTAAACCTTTAAAATGAATGAATTAAATGATGTTTTTTTTTACATCATGTCAAAATGTACTGTTGTAGAGATATACATTAGCATGTTAAACAGTTACCTGTGGCCTGGCCTGTCTTAATTCCAATTTGTACCTAAAGATATCTTCCAGTCTGCCCTCAACCCACATGAGAATAAGAAGCGGCTCTGAAATCTTTGTTAATGTTCAGGGCATATACCCTTCAAAATTGATTTTTTTTCAGCCAATCAGTTAATTATACGAACATTGTTCTGCTGAAATAGTTTGTTCATGTATGGTCTTCTGAGACACATCATTGCTTTCCACCTATGCAGCAGTGACTACCTTAAAGGTGCTCTATGTATTATTTGGAGGTTAAAACATTCCAAAATCAACTAAAATGATTAAGGCTATGTTTAAAAA